>JAPYZJ010001704.1:0-26176 GCA_030522765.1 Ophioninae sp. B BG-2022a
GTTTGTATGGTCACCATTGGAAAGGCCGTCCTGAAAAAATACCATCATTTTTTTTCAAAAGGGTTCTCACAACAGCCACTGCACGAAAAATTCTCAAATTTCCTGGTGTCTACCATTATAAACGAGTTTCCTCATATAATTTACAAAAATGAACCTAAATGAAAATTTCGAGCAGATAATGAAAGAACAGCTTTATGTGTGTGATTTCCAATGGTTGTATATAGGGGTTAGAAAAAGTCCTCACAATCGCCATTTGACAAATATATATATATATATATATATATATATTTAAATAATTAATAAATATTTATTAAGTTATCCCTAAAAAAGAAAATGTTCAATTCTTCAACTAATAATTACACATTAGATATTAAATATTACACATTTTTTATATTCAATTAACAAAATATACATTTTTAATAATTCCAAGATTCCAAATCCTGGATCTGTAAAATTTTTAGACCTCTTTAACATTCTTTCATTTTAATAGAGAACATTTGTTTATCAAATTGTAATATATACATTTTTTTAATAAATTTTAATAAATCTTTGAATTTAAAAAATTGTATTAAATTTCTGAACGTTAAAAAATTTTCGTTGTGGACAAAAATTTCATTTCGTCAAATCCAAGGCTTTACGTTTACTTTTGCGTGTGGGGAGGGGGGGGGGGGGGGGGGGGGGGGGAGCAAATTGCTGGGGGGAACGACACGTTTTTTGAAACGTTATTTTTTTGGTTTCTCGGAGGTTTTGACGTTGATGCAGGATTTTCGCGTCACTTTCCAAGCGGAGATAGAGCTGCGAATCGAGGAGTTGGGCGGCGCGTATATAACGGGGATTCTCGTTTATATCAAGGTTATATACAGGGTGTGTCACGTAAGAATGACATTCGTGAAATGGGAGGTTAATAATTATTATATTTAGACGTTATTATAATATAATTAATATGTATAATAATATAATTAATATATATTAATATAATTAATATATATTAATATAATTAATATATATAATAATATAATTAATATATATAATAATATAATTAATATATACAATAATATATATAATATATTATAATATAATAATAAAAAAATAATTATTGTATTTAGACGTTTAGTGTTATATCGCAGGTGGGACACCCTGTATAGAACTGAAGAATCCTCCGAGCGTAGCCAAAAAATATGTCGACAAGGACATTCGCTCGATTCCGTTTTCTCTCTCTCTCTCTCTCTCTGTTTTTCTCCTATTCCCTCGGTATCCGTGATCAATGATATAAGAAGTTGGAGGAGCTCCAAGGGTTGATATCAAACATGGTGACCCGATCGTCCTTCCTTCTTCCTCTCGAGGATCACTAGGATCCTCGGTGTCATCACACGACTCGGGGTAAAAAATAAACCTAACCTCTCTCCTAGACTTGAAAAGGGTGGAGGTTCGATCATCACAAAAAAAGAGAAAAATTTATATTTGAAGTTTCGTAAATGAGGTTTTTTCAAAATATAAGTCGACTTTTCAAATCTCACGAGTTGAGTAAAAAAAAAACACTTCGAAATGGTTTGCTGCTCGATTTTAAAAAAATGTTTGATCGTTTAGGTTTGTTCAAACGAACAAGGTTTAAAAAATAAAAAATAAAAAATAAAATAATTTTTTGTAATATGAATAAACAAAAGAAAATTTTTGAAGAAAGAATGAAAAGTCACCTTGTTTTTGGAAAAAACCTCGTACATAGATATTAGCCAAACAAACCCAAACAAACCCAAACAAAAATATATATATCAAGTAAATAAAAAAAATGCATTTTTACGTCTTTTTCAGGTAGTGAAAATGATGATCGTAGTGGTCGTAATATTCGCAGTATGTTGGCTACCGTTTCACGTCTATTTCATCGTGACCTCGTATCTGCCGGAAATCACGAACGAGCCGTACATACAGGAATTGTTTCTGGCTATATACTGGCTCGCAATGTCCAACAGCATGTATAATCCGATTATTTATTGCTGGATGAATTCAAGGTCGGTACACCATTGTCACCTTTATCATTGCATTCTTCATCGCCGTTATCACTGGGCTCATAGACAGCATCATTATCATCGCAAATAGATAATCTCTTGGACTTTATGAACCGAAGAGTTCAACGATTCGTTACAAAATCATGGATTATTTTAATGAGGAATTAATTAGTGACGATTTTTTAATTAAAGTTAATTAAATCGGTCTTATTTTAATGGGAAGTAAATAATGAGGATTTATTTTATTTTAATGAGGATCAGTTGATGAGTATTTATTTTTATTTAATTGCAATTCATTAATGAGGATTAATTACTGGTTTTCGTTTTCGGGATTTTTAAAAAATGATTATAAATTATATAAATTAAGCGAATTAAGTTAATTATTTAAAAAAATGATAATAAAATAAGCAGGATATATATGATTATAAATTTTTTATTATTATCCGTAATAAATTATGTAAATTAAGGAAATTGACTGAATTCATATAAATATTAATGAATATAAATTATCAATTTTCTTTATTATTATTATTATTGTTATCGATAGAAAAAACGAAAGAATACGTTACAACCTGCAAAGTTTTTATGGGCCCACCAACGCAAGCATGCGCTCATAGTGAAAAGCAATTTCGCCGACACTCGGATTCAATTACGCGGGGTGAAGGCGAGATTTGGCGCGCACGTGGGTTCGAAGATTACATCAATGAAATGCAAATTGTTCGGACTTACTCCGAGGCAACGTCGAAAACTACTTTGAAAAAAGAAGAAAAATCGAAACTGAAAATTCTCTCCTTTCGCTTGTTTCATTTCGGGCCAAAATTAAAAAAAAATGATTTAATCATTCATTTTTTTAATAATTATTTCTTACATGAATATTATATTTTTTTCAGTAAAGAGCAACATTTTTTTTTGAAGAAAATGCTAGTGACAAAAATGTTTTTTTTGCGTTGTTCGATATTTGCTAAAAAAATATATTAATAATGAGAAAAATAAAAAACAACTTTTTTCTTTTGAAAAGTATTTTCTAAAAATGAACGAGCTTGCTTTTTTGCGTAGTTTTAAGGGGTAGGAAAATGCGGTCGTGTAAAATCGTGAGTTCACTGTAAATTTTCATCGCGCAGCAAAAAATGAGTCGCGTTATCAAAAAGTTATCAAAAGTCACGCGACGTCTCTTTCTCATTGTCAATGCGCGCTCTCCCGCGACAAATCGGATTAAGAAAGTTTGCGGAGTACTTCCGGAAGAACAATCATCCGCGTTGAGGTGTATATTGTTACAACAGAGATACTCCGGCAAAACCACGCGAATACGAAAATCTGTATATGCCGTCAACAGGCAAACAAAGTTCCCGACGGCGTTACGACGCTCCAAAAGTTTGGCCATTTCGACAGGTCGCGACCCTAGGCCCCTCGGATATAACCACTGCATTCCATACTTCAACTTGGGTATGCAACCCTCGCGGATTTCGTCCCAGATTCTCGTGTCGTTGACTCCTTCACTCAACTTTTTCCTCTCTTTGGGAACGGATACATTTGCGAACAAATTACGTCATTTTCCGGTTATAATTTTCGTATAAATTTCAAAATTGATTAAAAAATATTCGTAAAATTTGAAAAAACGAAAAAAAATTGTAAATTAAAAATCGAAATTCGAAAAAAACGAATTAAAATGGAAATTTGGAAAATTCGAAAAGAGAAATAAAATGGAAATTTGTCAAATTCGAAAAGCGAAATAAAATGGTAATTTTTAAAATGAGAAAAAATAAAAGTTAATCGCAAATTCTCAGTCGAAATCAAAAAGCTAAATAAAATGGAAATTTGTCAAATTCGAGAATCGAAATAAAATGGAAATTCGTTAAATTCGATAAGCGAAGTAAAATATAAATTCGTAAAATTAAAAAAAAACGAAAGACAATCGCAAATTCAGAATCGAAATTCGTCAAATTCAAAAAGCGAAATAAACTGGAAATTCGTCAAATTCTAAAAACGAAATAAACTGAAAATTCGTCAAATTCGAAAAGTGAAATAAACTGTAAATTCGTCAAATTGTAAAAACAAAAAAAAAATAGAAATTCGTCAAATTGTAAAAACGAACAAAAAAATGGAAATTCGTTAAATTGTAAAAACGAAAAAAAATAGAAATTCGTCAAATTTGAAAAACGAAACAAAATCAAGATTCGTCAAATTCGAAAAAAAAACTGTAATTTGAAATTTTTCGTTGCAGGTTTCGACGAGGATTCGCCCAATTTTTCTCTTGGTGTCCGGGAGTCCACGTGACACCGGAACCGTCGCTCTCGCGATCCGAAGCGGTGACGTCACGTTACAGCTGTACCGGAAGTCCCGAGGCCCACACGAGGATATCACGGAACGGTACGTTCACCGAGTCGTGCTCTGACCAAGATTCGAGCGAGATTTGCACGACCGCGTCAACGACACCTCGAAGAGGCTCACTCCTCGAGCTCGACGGATACGAAAACGAGGACCTCCCGGACGATAGAGCTGCGAATGCTCGATGAAAATTTCAGGACTCTCGCGAACCCGATTATTCAACGATCGAGATTACCAGCTCAAATCCAAGATCCTGGAACGTTGTTCGGCTCGTTATAATTTCGAGCTATTTCGTTTATGAGGAATTCACTAGATTCCCCATTTCGTCTTCGGTGTTTTCCTCGATCCGGTAATTGCGAGGAAACACGATGAAATTCCAGTCGTTTTACCTTTTTTTTTATATTTTTAGTTTTAAAACGATTTTAAACGTTTTTGGTAGAGGGTACAGATTTTTTTATTCCAGGGACGTCATTATTTCAATTTTTCTTAATTAATTAATTAATTGATTTTTTTTATAACTGCAATTGTCGTAATATGATTCTGGAACTGCAATTGTAATTTAATTCTGGAGAAGCAATTACTGCAATTTAATTCTGGAGCTGATATTGTTGGTTATGAATTTTGGAGGTGCAATTGCTGTTATTCAATTCTAGAATTGCAATTGATTTTGTTAAATTTCGAACTGCAATTATTGCAATTGAATTTTGAACTGCATATACTGCAATTAAATTTCAAACTTCAATTATTGCGATTCAATTTCAAACTGCAATTATTGCAATTCAATTTCAAACTTCAATTATTGCAATTCAATTTCAAACTTCAATTATTGCAATTCAATTTCGAACTGTAATTATTGCAATTGAATTTCAAACTTCAATTATTGCAATTAAATTTCAAACTGTAATTATTACAATTCAATTCCAAAACCGCAATTCAATTCTGGATCAGCAATAACTCCTGCTTCAAACCTGAGCCGCGATTGCCGATTCATTTCAAGGCCTGCAACATCTGCGATCGAATAAAAGTAGTAAAAACCAAAAAGAAACAAAAAAAAATAGCGCACCGACATTTTTCATTTTAATAAAAAAACAGAAGAAAAAATACTTTAAAAATCCCAAAAATTCAGCCCTCTCCTCCGTCATCGTGAAAAATCATAAAAACTATTTTCCTCGTTATAAATCCTCCTTCGATGCGTTCACGGGTCAGCCGTGATTTCCGGTGTGTAAAGATACTTCCGGTTAATCTGATAAACGAAAAAAAAAATTAAATAAATAAAGAAAAAAAAAAAGGAAAAAGTGTCGAAGTCGAATAAGTGATTTGGCGGTACAAGTGGTTGTTCTATTTGACCTGCAGGCACGGTGCGGATACCGCTGCACCTGCAACCGTCAAGAGGAATCAGCCCGAGTAACGATCGTTTTCCGGCGCATCATCGGGGCCACGGTAGACGCTGGAGGACACCCCAGCCACGTGGACACGTGTCCTGACAGGAGGATGACTCGCCGCATCAACAACGAGTTCACACCTGGATTTGAACGTAGCTCCGGGCTCGTTCGTCATTCAAAAAAAACCCAAAATAATTTTCGAAAGGGAAACGACCTGATATCCCCTTCCCCCGCCCCCTTTCGGCCAATTTTACGAAAGTTCTGCAATCGAAAACTGAAAAGGGGAAAAAAAATGAAAACTCGAAAAAAAAGGGAAAAAAATACGAGTTTTTGAATGACACATGATGCTGATGTTTATGATGATGATGATCATTGTTATCATTATCAAAATTCCGCCGATGATTATTTCTCGATGATAAAGAGAAATGTCCTTCCGTCGAATCGTCCTGTTCGATCAACAACTTCGAGCTAACTCGATTGGCAATTGGATTCGTTGATTGGCTCAAACGAATACCGCCAATTTTGGAGGTTAGGAATTTCGAAATCGTGTTGGATGGAAATATGGTTTTTACGTCTTTTAAGCGTTATTCGTTTATTCGAGAATCCGCGATCCCTCGTGTGCAGTGACGAATTCCAGTTTGTTTCGAAGTGCAGGGAGGAAAAAGTTGATTTTTTTGAGGTTATGTCAGTCCTAGGAAACTTTCGTTGGTGGCTCCCTCTGAAGGATTATATGACCGAAATTTACAGAATTACCCTTCGTGCGATATTTGCTTAAATTAACAATTAAGGATCGCTAAGTTTGCTCCAGAAAAAAATACATTTTTTACTGATAAAAATTTCTGTTCTCCAGAAAAAATTTTGTTTTTAGCCCAAAAATTGATTTTTCAATAGAGAAATTAATTATTCTAGTCTAAAAATTAATTTTTTCGGACCGGAAATCAAGATTAAAAAAAAAACGAAAAAAGGTGTTAAATGTGGAATTTTTCAATTTGGTTCTCTCGCGTTCATTTCTGGCGTAAACAATTTCTCGCTTCACGTAGTTTTGTTTTGTTGCAAAAAATTGTTTTACAGCAAAAAAAAGTTTACTTCATTAAATCTTTGGATCGAAAAATAAAATAATTTCATTGAACAAACAATGAATAGGCAAATCGAACTGCACCGAAGGAATTGCGAAAAAAGATTAGAAAAGAAAAAATAAGAAAAATTGAATTGCAAAAATTCGTGCATGTAAAATCGATCGTGAATAAACAACGGCACAAATATGATAGCAGAAGAAAACGAGTATTCACGGAAAAATTCATTGCCAATAGATAGCTGCACAAATCCAATTGCAAATAAAAAGAAAAAAAAACGGCACGAAAAAATTGCAAAAAGAATTACTAGCCCGAAAAAAAAGTTTCCTCGAACCAAAAAAAATGAGATTTTAAAAATTGTAGCGAATTCACGTTTCGGGCACTTCTCTCACCGATCGTGGTCAATCGCGTTTCTCACCGACATAGCCCACTTCAAAGGACCAATGATCTGTAAAAAAAAACAAAAAACCAAAAAAAAAAAAAAAAACATGAAAATGTGTATATTCGATCTCACTTTCCATACGTTGTAAGATTCATTGTCAGCCTTTTCTAACGAGCGAACGATGGTATAAATGAATTAGCGCTTTTTGCAAATCGCGATGTGACGGGACGTGAAAAAAAAAAAAAACAAAAAACCAGAATGTAAATTTTGAAATTTCGACGACTTATCGATGTCGAAATATTTTCGTCGAGCACGCGTCGCTTAAGTGCTTGTTCGCGTTACTCAGGTACTCGGTTCACGAAATTTGTCCGCGAAAGAAAAAAAAAGCAGAAAAACTAAAAAAAAAACAAGAATTAACGAGAAAACGTAACGTAATACGAGATTCACGTACGTTGATACTCCAACGAAAAATCATAACGCTAAGTAATGAATTAATTAATTGTAAATAAAAATGTAAGTCGTGGGATGGGGCGAAAAGGATGATGATTTTCATTTTTGAATTTGGACTTTTGTTGTTCAAGTCCAAAAGTAAAATAATAAATCGACACAGGGATTCGAAAATTACGGGTTTAGAAGCAAATATTCGTTTTTTTTGTACAATATTTTGGTTTTTTTTGTTGCTAAATTAATATTAGAATTGCTAGAATTATTTTTGTTATCACTGAATAATTATTATTAATACGATTCTTCCAATATGCAGGACTTTTGTTTCATCTCCTAAGCGCCTGTGTGTTACTCGATAAAATTACTGTAAGTGTGAGTGTGCGAGTGCGTCGAATCAGCGAGGATTTTCCGTCGCGCTATACGAACTTCGCTTTTTTTTTAAGGGGGTACACCGCAGTGAAGGACCAAAAAATGGAAGCATATTTCGACAATTGAATCTCAAGGAACTCTTGAATCCTTTGACTTTGTTTAAAAAATTTATTTACGAAATAAATTGATAAAAAATTTATTTACGAAATTTCAAAGAACGATTTCTTTCAAAACCACGTTTCACCGACTAAATATTAATAATTATTACAAATATTTCGTTAAAAAATTTTTATTGAATTGATGCTTGTAATATTATTTAGTATTGAAAAAACAATTTATTAACTATTTATGAAGATAATAACAACAATATTATTATAACGATTTATTACATTTTTAATTATGATTTATAGAGAAATATCATTTTGTTTTTTGTTGAAAAAAAAAATTCTCAATGTTAATTTTTGATTCATCAAACGATGGAAATTCAATTAGGCATTAATTATGGATTTACGAATCAAAGAAATTAAAATATCACACGACTTAAAAAAAAAACATCGAGAATGCTCGCCTATTTTTTGAAGGTCACTGGAGTGTGCACAGGGAGTATAGAGCCCTTAAGACCAACATCGAGATACATGTCCTTCGATATTTTTTATGATCCGCGAGATATCGAGGCTCGAAGAGGAAATGAGAGACCACAAGGTACGCGAAGATAATCCGGCGTGCCAAATTTCGTTTCTAAATTGATACACCTTTCGTCCGATAAATAACTCACTTCTGGAGGGTAGAAAAAAAAAACATTCTCGTATCGTAAGACTGGAGGGAATTGCGACGATTTTTGATTAATCGAAGGATGACGCACCCCCTTAAGGGGATGCTTGTGTGTTCGGGAATAGGAGCACCGTGTTTAATCAATGATAAAGTGAAAAAACGATACTCTGGGAAAACCAAACGCTTTCTAACGGATAAATGTATGTGTATCGAGCTAACCTAAAATAACGACTTAAACAAAAAAAAAAACAAAATGGACTCGTCGATCTGTAATTATTTTTAAGATACGTGTAAATGCGTGTAAATCGTGAGAAACACGTGTGATCGATTCGACAACCGATGACGGACGGAAATTTCTTTTTTTCCTCCACAAAAGCAAAAGTAATGAAAAACAACTTTTCATTATTCCTCGTCGATTTATTGCGTGACCGAACAGTTTTCACGTACTCAACCGCGAGTGAAAGCCATTTTGTACTCTGTTGCGAGCCGAAGACCTGCGTCATCGATCTCATTATAGGAGCTCGAACGAATCGGCGCAAAAACAATGAACACGAATTTTATGAATTTAGTATGAGTGAAAATTGTCTCGAAGTAACTCAAGTACCGAGTCAAGTTCGAGCCACAAATTTGTTCAATTATTTAATTGGAAAAACGAGGGTTAATTTAATTTCAAAGGGCCACCTTGAGTTATACTTGAGTTTAAGTTGAGTCATGTTTGAATCATACTCGAGTGATATTTGAGTCAAAGTTGAGTTATAGTTGAGTCAAAGTTGAGTTATAGTTGAGTCAAAGTTGAGTTATACTTGAGTCAAAGTTGAGTTATACTTGAGTCAAAGTTGAGTTATAGTTGAGTCAAAGTTGAGTTATACTTGAGTCAAAGTTGAGTTATACTTGAGTCAAAGTTGAGTTATACTTGAGTCCAAGTTGAGTTATACTTAAGTCAAAGTTGAGTCAACATTGAGTTACCCTTGAGTTAAAGTTGAGTTAACTTTGAGTTACCCTTGGGTTAAAGTTGAGATATACTTGAGTTAAAATTGAGTCATACTTGAGACATACTGAAGTGAACGTTGAGTCATAGTTGAATTATAATCGAGTCATATTTGAGTAAAATTTGAATTATACTTGAGTTAAAGTTGAGTCATATTTCAATCATATGTGAATCGTATTCGAGTGAAATTTCATTCACGCCTGAGTTATACTTGAATTAAGTATCGCTCAACTGCATTTCAAGAAAACGTCGAAGTTGAGTTTATCAGTGCAGACTTGAGTTTTAACCAAATTCAAGACTTTACGGAGTGGCCTTCGTAATTTGGGCCTGATTTGGTTTTCATTTATAAATGAAGTTCGATGATTTATTGTTTATGTTTAAAATGTTTTTTCATTTTTTATTTTAAAAATGATCGTTGAAGTTGCGCGGTCTACCTCAACTTACCTGGTGACGTGAGCCCTCTTTTCGGAAAGATTAAGTTCAAGTTTCAAGTTAAGTATGACATTTACGTTTTTTTTTCTTAGGCGGTGTACTTGTTGATCGATGCTTTTTAATACATTTTTTTCTACTTTTCAAAGCCAACTGTATCATATAAAAAGTCTGTTAAGTATTTCCTTTTTATTCGAGATATTGATCGAATCGTATTTTATATTGAAAAAAAGACGAGCAACAAATTGTATTGCGATGAACGAAAATTGAAAATTCAAAAAAAGACTGAGAGCGGTTTGTTATTTTTTTAAAGTTTGTTTAAAATACGTTTTGGAAAATTCTGAAGTTTATGAGAAATGAAAAGAAAATGTCCAAAAAGACAGAGAGGGAGAGAGAAGGTAAATGCTACAATTAGTACGTACTTAATAATCGATTAAGTTTTTTTTTTATTGAGGAACGTTAATTATGAATTTTTTGTAAAAAGACAATTTTATTTTTTGTTTCATTCGAAAGTGCACGAGAGCGAATTTCGAAGAGTCGACGGAATAATAAATGGAAAACAATGAGAAACAATTCAAGTCCAAGGACTTGCCTACTATGTTGAGGAAATTAGATGGTGTTATAGTAAATGAGGCGAAAAGATCTGCGTGGATGGCAGGACCGCGAAGCGTGGAAATATTATAAATAAATGTTCTATGCGTGGGAAGAATATTTATCCTTCAATCGGCGAAATTCGTCATGGGCTCGTTCCGTATAACGTTTTGAAGAGAAAAGAAGCAAAAAAAACACACACACACAAATAGTTCGTTAACTCCGTAATCAAATGTCGTAATACTCTATGATTGTATCCTGGATGATGCATCAATAAAATACCTTATTTTTCATTTCAATATATTTATTTGTAATATAGCCGTTTACTCGGTTCGGGCTTAAGAAGAAATTATGTTTACAATTGCATATATCGGCGCAGCCAGTGTCTCGGGTAAAATTGAAAACCCATGTTTCCCTTTCGAATATTGACGTTCATCCAAAATACGCACGAGAAACTCCGAGCCTCCATCCGATCTACGTAGAGTTGGCCCTAGGGAAAAATAATCAAATTTTAAAGTATTTCTCGATCGGTAATTTCATACGATCGATAATTTATCATGAGTCGGTAACTTATCAGCAGTTGATAATTTATCGCCAGCCTTTGCCAGTAATTTGCCTTCAGTCAGTAACTTACAAAAAGTCGGTAATTTACCATCAATCGGTGCCTTATCATCGATCGACAAATTACCATCAGTCGGCAACTTATCAGCAGCCGGCAATTTACCATCAGTCGGTAACTTATCAACGGTCGGTAATTTATTGGCTGCGGGTATTTAAAAGATTCTTCATTACCTGAAGATGGTCCATCTCGTGCTGGACCATTCGGGCCATCCACCCGTTAGCTCGCCAGACGAATGGCTCGCCAGAAATGTCCAAAGCCTCGACCTTGACGCTTTTCGCCCTCGGCACGGTCGCCCTATAACCGATAATGCTTAAACATTCCTCCTCGTCCTTGACGACCGCGTAATCGGTCACTTTCATCTTTGGATTGATAAATATTGTCAACGGTATCGACTCTATTCCACATGCTTCCTGGTGAGGAAACCTTTCCAAATGCTCTTTAGTGACTTCGAGGACGAAAATTTGTTGAGACAAGCCTATTTGCGGTGCGGCCAGTCCGAACGCTTTATACGTCCTCATCACGCTCACCATACGTTTAAGTAGCTGCAATTGAAATATTTTTTGGATAAAGCTCGATTAAGTTAGTGTCGATAATGAAGACGTTCGAAAGTTACCCGCTGGAACTCCGGCGTCTGAATGGTTTCCGGTTCGACCGGCTTTGCTTGCATGCGCAGAACAGGGTCGCCAATTTGACAGACGTGACTGTAGGGCAGCTCAGGTCGGGGCTCCAAATAATTTCTGAAAGCCTTGACTATTCGTTTAAGACTGAAATGTCTTCTAGCGTTCTCGTTCACTTCCACGTATTTCGACGAAGGAATCTTCACGATTGTTCGTAACATGGTAATTATTCGTGAACTGTAAACACCAAGAGTACACGCTGGCTATCCAAGCTACGAGACAAACCACACTTCACTGTTTTCCTGGACTTTTAGGTTGTCTAGACTGACAGGGATGTTGCAGATACCTGCCGATGGTAAGGCAGATCTCTGACTGATCGGAAGACGATCATCGTATTTTTTTCCTGACATAGCGGCAGTCGATTAGAAACGAACTTGTCCAGCCATTATTAAGGCCCTTACCCTTTGGAAATTATATTTTCCAAATTAAGGTTTTACTAAATGGATTTTTAAAAAATCTCTAAAATAAAAAATGTGGGTTTTGATAGCTCTTGATAGAATAATAATGCAAATCGTACGTGAATGATTAAGATAATAATAATAATAATCTCTGAAGATAAAACAGAATATACCGATGGACTTCTTGTTACCATTAGTCGGTAACTTTTTTTTAATTAATGAAAAATAAACGTTTGAGACATGGTGTTTCTAAAACTGCTTACTCATTTTCGTGGTCTTTATTTTTCTGCAAATTCGTTCATCTGGTCGATTATATTGAATATTCGGCAGCACTGTGAAAAAATCAAGAAAATTTTAATTTCACACTTGCGAAAACTCTTTTTTTTCATCTTTCTATTGAAAGCAAAATTGCAGTGGTTCCAGCGAAAATCGGAAAAAAAACCCACTTCCCAAATTCGCATTTCACTCATATCGGACTCAAAAACAAAAAAAAAAGTTTTATCCATTTTTTTCTTTTTTAGTCTTTAATTCGACAAAATTCGTAATTAGTTCAAAGATGTTCCACTTCCGGTCCAAAGAAACGACAGATACAATGTTTTTTCTTTTTTCATCGTTTTGAGGTTGTGTTTTTTATCCATGGTGACAAAAAATTAAAAAAATTGTTTAAAAAATACTTGGCGACGAGAAATTAAAAAAAAAAAGAAAGTGCGTCAATATTATTTTGTAAATACTTTATTTGACATTGTATCCACAATCTTTCGCGACGTGAACATTATCAAGCTGCGCAGCAATAATCCTATCGTTAAACAACGGTTTCGCGTGTATTCGCCGGTTGTTGATTTTTTTCTATTTTCCACATTTCCATTTTTCTTCTTTTCATGATTATTACTATTTATTGTTGTTCTCGATTTTTCGTTATTATTATTAGTTTCCGCGTCGCGTGTTTTCTCGACAGTTAACAAAGTGACTAGGTAGTGATAGCGCAGCTCGTAACGTAGAGCGGAGGGGCGGGGGGAGCGGAGGGGCATGTCTATATCACCGCAGATTTGGAAAAGGAAAAAACTACGAAAAAAAAAATCGAACAAAAATAGTCGATTATCGAAAGTCGACGATGTCGTTTTTTCTCGTTACGAGATACGTAACGAAACGGGATATGTAGGCACATACTTGGTACTTGGATCAATCTCGCTTCCCTCATTTTCCAAAATTCATATTTTCTCCGTTTCTCTATATCTCTCTTAATTTTTGTTGTTGTTTTTCTTTTTCCAGCAATTTGCCTTTTTCGAGTGGCGTTTCACGATTTAATCGAGAATCGACCAATTGTTTATTTACAAACGAGAAAAAGTTCCGAGACAGAATAACGAAGGGATTGATATTATTATACTATTAATTAAGCAAATTAACCATAAAACTGAAATTGTTGCTCGGTGCAATTTCCTTTTTTTAATTTTATTTTCATCCTCGAACCTTTTATGATTTTTCCAGTAGAAAAAAAACGAAAAATCTATTTATAAAAAAATAGAAAAAAGAAGGATACAAAGTCCCGAACTGATTGTCGAAAATTAACGTTTTTTTTTGCTCGGGATTTCGTCTCGATAATTTTTTTCTAGCAAAAAAATGTTTTAAAAAATGCAAAAAATATTAACTTTTTTTTCCCCCTCGAAACTTCGTCTCAATAATTTTTTTTTAACGAAAAAAATGTTGGAGAGAAACGGCAAAAAAATGAAGATTGGAATTGATTGTCGAAAACGAACGCTTTTTTGTAGCTCGGAGCTTTCGATAATATATATACATATTTTTTTTTCGAATTTCTCCCATTTCTGCTTTTTTGTGTGTCTTCGTGTTTGTGTGTGTGTACCCAACGCGGATTAGAAACGACCTGAACGATTCTCATCGTATATCAAATAATACAACAATTCGACTAAAAAATACCATTATTATTATTTATTTTCATACGTTGTTTTTTTCTCGTCGTCTCTCACTCGTGATATATTTCTTTTTTTTTTTTTTCATTTTTTCATTTTTCGTTTTACTCGTCGTCATTAGCAATCGTACATAGTGGCGGTCTCAATATGAGACGTCTCGGGTTTTATTTGTTCCTCAATGAGTCGCGATTAGTCCTTAAAATTGAGTTTTACGTTAACAAAAATTCGTCCGCTATCAATCAAATGCACTATTTACAGAAATCGCGCACGTCGTTCGCGCTCCCAACCAAAATCAATAAAAACGAAATTTTTCTTTTTTTTTTCGTTTACGCACCCCCAACCCCCGTTTATCGTGGGGGATGAAACGGGGATTCGTTCGAGGGGTTTTAGGCGAGAGAACGCGATCGTATCGACGCGCAGCGCAGTAAAAAAAAAAGAAAAAAAATCGAGAAAGAGAGAGGGAGAGAAAAATGGAGAGAAAAAGGGCTCGGTTTGGGTTTAGTGAGAAATACGAAGGTGGAGCAGAAATCTTCACCAGCATTTTTATAATCCTTGGAAGAAAAAAATTAATGAAATTTGAAAAATTGAAAAAATTTGTTTAATCCAATATAATCGAAAAAATGGTTTGGAAATTTGGATTTAGTGTAGAATCGAGATCGAGCGAAAATCCGATAAAAAATGGAGAAATTAATTAAATTCGTATAAAAAATTAATATATTTTTTAATCGAATACTTCTCAAAACCACGTTCCAAATATTTGAAAAGAATATTCGTATTCGATAAAATTAGTTTTACGAAAAATTAATTCGAATTTCAATATTGCAAATTTTTATTTAAAAAAAATATTTAATACCGAATTTTCTTTTCTTTCTTCTCTCTTCCTCTCTTTCTCTCTCTGTCACTCGAATTTCAACATTTCGCAATCGCATCGTCAGTGGCCGTTCATTAATTCTTTTTTTTTTCTTCTTTTTCATCGCTTTTCCCCTTTTTTTCCTCGTTTTTGTTAATTAAAATTTTTTTCTTTGTTTTTCTTGAATTTTCGTAAATTCGTACGATCGCAGATGCGAAAACACATACGTACATGGACGCGCGCATGCGCGCCGGAAAAACACAGCTACACGGACGTTCGATGCTCCCCTCGGGTCGCGGGGAGGGCACGAATTTATTCGACGATTATTTATTGCTTTGTACATCTATTTACAGTGGCTCTTCCTCCGTGGGTAGAGAGGGGGCGGGCGGGGGGCACCCGCCCAAAGAAGAAGAGAATACGACGATCCGTAACAATTAGTAATAATGATAATGGTAATAGCGACGAGCGAGCGAATCGGCCAAGAACCAAGAGAAGCAAAAAACAAAATTTTTTTTAAATCCACTCGCGATTTCTCGATTCGTTTTCTTATTTTTTTCGATTTTTTATTTTTTTATTTTCATTTTTTATTCTTCTCTTCGTTCCACGATGAATATTTGTCGATAATTTATACTTTTTGATTATTATTGTCGATTCGACTCAAGAATAATTTTTTTTTTCATCCGAATTATTTTTTATTCGATGTAATAATTTTTTTTCGGCTTCCAGAATTGTTTATTATTCGACTTGGTATTTTTTTTTGTTTCACTTGAATTATTTTTTGTTCTCTTTTCTTTATTCGTCTAAATTATTTTTTATTCGATTTGATAATTGTCTTTTCTTTATTCTTCTGAATTATTTTTTAATCGACTCGACAATTTTCATTTTTCCGATCGCGTCACTCGTCTCCGCAAAAAAAAACGCGTTCTCCACTCTTAATTCTGTCAGTCTCATGAAGTTGTTCCTCCCGCCGACGTTCTCGGGTACGAAAAATTCTCGATGAATTTTCCATCCGAGTGTCTTGCCCTCCCATTTTTTCCCTTTTAGGTTCCCTTAAGGGCGTATCCCTTAAGGGTGACCGAGAACGTGACGTAGGACGTTCATTTTCTCTCTCGCTCTCTCTCTCTTCGTCACTCTTCCTTAGTCGTCGACTGCTCTCCATCTTTGTCATCTTCCCCTTGTTTCCGGAGGATAGCGACTGGAGGCGAAAAAAGGCACTTGGTTGGCTCGATGTGGATGGACGTTTTTTTTGGCTCCCCTTCCTTCTCTCATTTCCCTCGACTGTGCAACTTCCGTTGCGACACCCGGATATGCATTTTTCATTTTCTGGCAAGTCGAGGATCGAAGGACGAAAAGGGACTGGAGGACGATCGAAACGATGGGGAATTCGTAAGATCGATCTTGGATTCTTCCAATTCAACGTTTCCAGTTTTTGTATTTTTTTTTTTCATCAGCCCTGATTCTCGTTTTTCCATTATCCGATTTTCTGGTCGTTTAGTGGAAGGATCAACCGGAAGTGACGTTTTATTCGAAACCGGAAGTTGCGAAAGATGGGTGCCAGCTTTTGGCTATTCGTTGGTCATTTTTGTGACGTTTTTTTTCCTGATCTTCCAGTTTTCCATTTTCCAGTTTTTCATTTTCCTATTTTCCATCTTCCAGTTTTCCATCGTCCAGTCGATCAGCTTTTCCTTTTCTGTTCCATTACGATTCCCCATTCGATTGTTTTCATCAGTTTCCTAGTTACCTCGTTGAAAATCCAACTCGTCGCGACCTTTTTCTTCTTCTTCCCTCTGGAGGCGGCCATTTTGGCATTCCAGTGGCTGGAGTTCGTTCGCAGCTGCGATCCTTTGTTCCCCTCTCCATCATCAGTGATCCTGGCCTGAAGGTCTCGGAGATGAACCGAATCGGATCCTCTCGAGCCTCGATCTCTTCCTTCTCGTCCTCACTTGATGTTTCGCAAAGTTGACGCCACGAAGATCGAGTTTGGTGCCCAACGATTCAGTACGTTTCCCGGCGTGACTATTTCCTGGTTTTTCCCTCGTCCTCGAAGATTGGCACGATGAAACGATCGAAAAGTGAGAAAAGAAGGAATTTCCGTGAACTGTTGGTTGGATGATAAAGTTCGTCGCCAGAATTAACATTTTCGTTGGATGCAGCGTTGAACTTTCTTTCCGATCTGCCACTTTTTGAGTCCCCCTTGATATTCTCTCATCACCGTCAGGTCAATAAACGTAGATGGTCTTTAGCTGATCCTTGAGCTCTGGAGGAATGGCACATGTATCCGTTTCCGGTTTCCTCTTTACCAGACGACGCCAGCGCCCACCGAGGTTCTTCCGGAAGCCCTTGGCAAAGCCAGGCCTGTCCGACTGTAGTCCGTGTACAAGGGTATCCTGTAACAGGACGATAATTTGTACGAATTAGAAAACGTTTGCTCGATACAACAGCCTGAGACTTATTGTCAAAGTTTTAATCTCCATAGAAGCTATCAATCCTGATTAGAAGCTGTGAATCCTCATTAGAAGCTTCCAGTCATCATTAGAACAGCTCAATTACCATAAAAACCATCATTAGAAGGTACTAATCCTCATTAGACGCTCCTAATTCTCATTAGAAGCTCCCTATCATCATTAGGACGTCCCAATTACCATTGAAACCATCATTAGAAGCTACCAATCCGCATTAGAAGCTCTCAATCATCATGATAACATCCCAATTACCATTGAAACTATCATTAGAAGCTACCAATCCGCATTAGAAACTCCCAATCGTCATTACAACATCCCAATTACCATTGAAACCATCATTAGAAGCTACTAATCCTCATTAGAAGCTCCCAATCATCATCAGAATATCCCAATCACCATTGAAACCATCATTAGAAGCTACTAATCCTCATTAGAAGCTCCAAATCACCATTACAACATCCCAATTACCATTCAAACCATCATTAGAAGCTACCAATTTTCACTAGGAGCTTCCAATCATCATTTCAACACCCCAATTACCATTGAAGCCATCCTTAGAAGCTTCCAATCATCACTGCATCATTCAAACACCCACCTAAACCATTCCAGCACCATTTCCAATCTTTTCTGAACTTGACAACCACGCCAGTTGCTTCCGACCAACCCTAGTAGGTTGGCAAACATTTCCTATTCTCGAATCGAGCAACGTCGCACCCTCGCAGGGGTGTCCTGCAACGTTGCGCGGACCCTCGCATTGAAAAGCAAACTGAAATGACAAACCAGACCCTAAAGGGAGGGACCACGTGAACGTTGTCGACAATGCCAAGTTGGGCCTGGAGGATTATTTTCCTTGGAAAAGCTGGGAAGATTTAGCATTTTCAATCTCTCCTAATAAGGCGAACGTCACGAACGTCACGAACGATGGGGAGCATTCTCTACCTGTGTACCTTCATCTAGTCACGTGAACGAGTGCATACGTGAGCAGAGGGCATTCGAGGGGACTGGTTCAAGTCCGAGGACTGGCACGTTTGCCTTGCTTTTCTCGCTCGAGCCACGGTAGGTTTCCCCGGGTATGATTGCCGGTGAAATATTCAGGCCATCGTCGTGCACGAAGGGCCACCGCCCTATACTCAACACGTATACAAAGACAAAAGATAAAAGTAGGCAGGAGCGTAGAAAAGAACACCAAGGAAAAACATTGACCTCCAGTCGACAAAAAAGAATGCGGACTGTGGATTGTACCTTCACCCTGCCCTAAAAGTTACGCCCTTATCTCAGCCAGTTTGAAATCCGTCAATTTTTCAAAAAACCCTGATTGTTAGCTGGAACTCTGGGGACTTTGGAGTGCAATTTGATGCTTGGACATAGCCCTGGATATAGTACTCCATCTGCCCTAAAAAGTATGACAAATACGCCTTTATGGCCCAGCATTAGCCAACTTTGGAAAAGCCTGCTAGCTGGAATTTTAGCTTGGACATAGCTAGCTACTAGCTACACATAGCTGTGGTCATAGTACTTCATCTGCCCTAAAAAGTATGAAAAATACGTCTTTATGGCCTAGCACTAGCCAACTTTGGAAAAGCCTGCTAGCTGGAATTTTACAGTATTCCATCAAAATGATCCATCCAATGAAATTCCAATATTAGAATATGGTCCTAAGGCCTTTTCTGAAAGTTACGCCCTTGCGTTAGCCTCTACTTAGCCAATGTTGGAAAAGACTGATGAAAATCTAGAATTCTATCCAATCACATAAAATTCCAGGCTTGGATAGTTTAGCTTCCCCTGCGAATCTAGCTCTAAACCTGATCCAATCCAGACTCAGTGAACGTTCCAAAACACTGACAGGAGCTTTAATAAAAATCCGTAAAATTCCAGGCCACCCATCAGGCTAGCCTAGAATTTCGTGTCTAACATAAGGCAGTCTGGGGTTCGTCAATTTTCTTCCTGACGGCTGAAATTCCATAAAAGACTGCCTTCGACATCCGTCATCCAAATGGAAGAGTTTCGTCGAGATGGTTGAGAAGAGGGTCTTCAAAAAAAAAAAAGGAAAGGAGATCGAGATGGTGGGGGTTTATACGAGCAGTTGATGCGAACCCATGAGAGGGGTCTTCTCCGAGCCGAGAAAACCAGTATGGCCTTTCCGACCAAACCGGCGCTCCCCTATGGAAGCCCTGGAGAGTTTCTCTCTCTTTCTGTCTCTTTCCTCCCTTTCTCCCTCTGCCTCCACAAACGCTCTTCTTCGCTGTAGGTGTTTCTCCCCCTTTTTTTCATTTCTTGTGATCGATAAAACGAGAAATAGTGTAGGGGTCTCTTCCACCGTTGCATTTTGGTCGTTGAACCCTCAGCCCTGCTAGAGGGATATCCCTTGTCGTTTCAACTCTCTACCACCCTCTTTCTCCACGTGTCTACCATTTCTCTCTCCATCTTTTTCCCTCTTTCATCAGACCTCCTTTCTGGTCTCTCTCTTTCTCTCTTTCTCTCTCACACTAAGCACATACAGAGGAATCGCGGGTGCGTGCATAGTCGTTCTTTTTTCTCCCTTTCTCTCGGTTCTTCCCCCCTCCCCGACCCCTGCTCGCTCCCCATTCTTCTCTACCCGCATCCTATCCCCGTTCTCGTTTTTACGGGCACGCGGCAACCGCCATTTTGCGCCCATAAACATTATTCGGAGAATTAAACTCTCCTCTCTCTCTCCCTCTCTCTCCCTCTGTCTCTTTCCCTCTTTCTCTATATCTATCACCACGTCACGTTTCCCCCACAACTGTGACGATAATTCCCCAGCAAAATTTACCGATCAAGCGACGATTAAGGGGGTCACTCCGACGATGGAACGGAAAATGAAAGCACTTTTTCCCCTCCCCCTCTGATTCCCCGGCTCGGTCGATATCGTGGATAAAAATACTCGAAAAATGGTGTACAATAAAGATCGCTCTCATTGCGTAACTCGAAAAATGAACCACGTTCAGGCACGGTTTCATTTTTTTTTTTTTTTTTCATTTTTTATTTCTCTTTTTTTCTTCTTTTTTCATGGTATTTTTTTTGTTCATTTTTATTTATTTTTTACTGAGTTTATTTTTATTTTTATCTATTTTATTACTGATTTTATTTTTATTTTTATCAATTCTATCTTTTCTATTTTTTTTTCATTATCCGATCTTTCTTTTTTTCGTATTTTATTTTCCTTTTCTTTTCGTTCTATTTTCATATCCTCTTTTCATTTCCTTTCCATTCTTTTTTTTCTTTGCTTTGTATTCACAAATCAATATCTAAATCCAGCGATTTTTCAAAAATCGATTTTCGTCTCTCGCGTTTCTAGCTTTTCGATCAATGGTGGCGCTGAGATCGAAAAAAAAAAAAAAAATAGAAATTCGTGTCTTCGTTGAAGAACACCGAGGAGGGCCTTGATGAGGAATCTTGACGAGTGTCATATTGCGCTCTGCCAAGCTTTGGAGTTGTCTGGGCATGCGCGGTTGGGACCACGTTTCCCGAGCCAGTTACGAATCTAAATACGTTATCTCTCAGCGACAGCTGCCGAACGCGGAAGCGTGTTGGCTCTTTTTTTCTTCGTTATTTTTCTTTCTCTTTTTTTTCCTCATTTTATTATAAGAACTGGCAAGTGTGTTGGTAGAAATATTTTTGTATGTGTGTATGTTAACGTGTGTTAAAATTGCGGAATATAAAAACGTCGGTTTGGCGTGGTGATCGTGGCCGTCGCGTGCAGCAACGACGATCTAGACGTACCTAACCTCCTCCTCGACCTCCTCCGCGCCCCACCGTCGAGGTTCCCACCCGGGCGACGTTCGTCGGCCATGGATCGTAGACCCATATCGTATTGCTATATTTTAAGGTGCCTCGTCGGCACATTTTGTTTCAACGTCTGTATAGTTGTACGTATAAACGTACGTGTACATTCTATCTCCGACTCGGCAACGGCAATCTTGCATAATTTTACTCGCGACTTTCGAGCACTTATGCCGTGACGTTCTCAAAACCGCACGTTCTTGACCTTATTTATTATTATTCTTGATTCTTGATACTATTATTATGTCTTATTATTATTATTACGGACAGTCGATACGATTACTCTTATTACGATTTTCAGTATTTTTATTATTATTGTTATTATTATTGTGTAGCGCTATTAGTGACGAGGTAAACGTAGTGATAATAGTAGCTGTGGTAGTAATAGTAGTTGTTTTTATTTCGTTTTTTTATAAGAGGTTTAAATATCTTTGAAAAGACACCGACTGGCTGGTATTTTTTTGGATAATAATCATAATAATTAGTAGTAGTAACTGGTAATAGGAATAGTAATAACTAGTAAGCCTAGTAGCAATAGTGATAACTAGTAAAACTAGTAGTAATAGTAATAACTAGTAAACCTAGTAGTAATAGTGATAACTAGTAAAACTAGTAGTAATAGTAATAACTAGTGAGCCTAGTAGTAATAGTGATAACTAATAAAACTAGTAGTAATAGTAATAACTAGTAAGCCTAGTAGTAATAGTGATAACTAGTAAAACTAGTAGTAATAGTAATAACTAGTAAGCCTAGTAGTAATAGTGATAACTAGTAAAACTAGTAGTAATAGTAATAACTAGAAAAACTAAGTGTGAAATTAATAGTAATGACTAGTAAATCTAGTAGTAATATAGTGATAACTAGTAAAACTAGTAGTAATAGTAATAACCAGTAAACCTAGTAGTAATAGTGATAACTAGTAAAACTAGTAGTAATAGTAATAACTAGTAAAACTAGTAGTAATATTGATAACTAGTAAAACTCGTAGTAATAGTAATAACTAGTAAACCTAGTAGTAATAGTGATAACTAGTAAACCTAGTAGTAATAGTGATAACTAGAAAAACTAGTAGTGAAATAAATAGTAATAACTAATAATAGTGACTAATATTACTACTACGATCACCGTTTCTATTATTATTATTATTATTATTATTATTATTATTATTATTATTATTATTATTATTATTATTATTATTATTATTATTATTATTATTAAATTAACCGAACAAAAAACCAAAAATAACATTTTTCAAAATTCATTTATCAATATCACGATTATCAAGACTACTACTATTTTCAAATCCCCTTCGTCACCCGTCGATTCGTAATCTAAAAAATGATATTTCTGCCCCCAAAGCTAAATCGTTTTCTCTCGTTGATTTTCTTTTTTTGTCCGTTTCGTCGCAAATCCATACAGTGATATAAAATTTTATCGATCCATCAAACGAGCAATCAATCAATTCCTCTCTCTCTCGTTTCCTCCCTCCCACTCTTTCGCTTTTCTTCTATTTCTCCCATTCCTTTTTCTCGTCTCGCTAAAAACGGTCGGACCGTGGTTACTTTTGTGTCGAGATGCCCTCGGTCCGGAGCTAAATTTAGCGTGGGTGGGCGGTCGTTAGAATGAGCCGGGACGGCAGTTGCCCGGGGTCCCCCCTTCCCCCTCCCCTCCCTGGCGGAAACCTCCGTCTGCGAATCTCGTACAGCTGCTATTTTCTAACACCCTTAACGAATCCCCTTTTCCTAAACCCCCCCCCCCCCTCCGACTTTCTTCATCGCCCAGTAATCCTCTCTTTCGGTCCTCCTCTTTCACTATTTCCCCTTTTTCTAGTTCTTTTCACCCGCACCCTCGCCCCCCCCACCCCCAGCAGGCTTTCATTAATTTTAGTAGTAGGCTTTCTAAAAATAATAATAATTATAACTATAATTATGTTTAAAAAAAATTATTATATTTTTAGTAACATATTAATATTATTATTATGGAGTGAATTATAATTATACTATTTTTATAATTACGAAACGAATTACGAAAATGATAATAATAATAATGTTTTACTAAAATTGATAACTAGGATTTTGATTAATTTTAGTGGTAGGCTTTCTAATAATAATAATAATAATAATAATAATAATAATAATAATAATAATAATAATAATAATAATAATATATTTCTAAAATTATAATAATTTTAGTAACACATTAATATTAATATTATGAAGTGAATTATAATTACACTATTTTTATAATTACGAAACGAATCACGAAAATAATATTGATAATAATATATTACTAAAATTGATAACTAGGATTTTATTAATTTTATTAATATCCATAATAATAGCAAAGCACCCATTATTGTTATGCTATTACTATAATTATTACAGTATAGGAAAATATACTTTAACCTTCAAAATAAAAAATAATCCACTCATAATAAATAATCAATAAACGAATAAAATAGTAATAATAAAAAATAATTAAATATATAGTAAAATAGAAAAAATAGAAATAAAATGATAAATGAATAAATGAGTAATATATTTCAATATTTATAGATCGTTGATAAAAAAAAATACAATAAATAATACGAATATGATATCTTTCAAAGTGATAGATAATGTTTGATAAAAAAATCCCAATAATAATAAAAAAAAATTTTTTTAAATAATAATAATAATAATGATAATAACAATAATAATAATATACGTCGACGATCGTTACTGCGAACATTTGAAAGTGCGATATTTTTGGCGAGCCTCAAAATTGCATTCTCCGAGAAGCAAATCTTTCTAACTCGTTGGCTTTTTGTTTTTCTCGTTCTATTTGCGAATTTTCCGCGCCAACGAAGTGAGACCCTGCCATATAAAAGAGAGAGAGAGAGAGAGAGAGAAAATCAGTACTCTTTCTCGAGAGGACTTTACGAGGCGACGAGAAAGTTTACGGGCTCGGGGAGACGAAAATGAAAAGTGTCTCGAGCGTCTAGACGCTCGGTGAGCCGAACTTCCGCGAATAAGCGTAACAAGGCGGGTTTACCTGGCCGTTAGACGGAACGTTGAGTACCCAGGTTTTGCGCGCATGCGCATCGCAAAGGAGAAAAGTTGGAACGAGGAAATCGTTAGCGAGGGTGATCCGAGAATGCGAGATCGGTAAGCGATTCCAGCCGCGTTAAAAACGAGGTAGAAAATTAAAAAAAAAAAAAAAAAAAAAAACAAACAAAAAAAAATTAGAAAATTGATACTCGATCAGAATCCATTGTTCGTAATTGCTCGGATCGCTAGGAACAATTACCAACGTGGAATCGTCGAATTATTCATGGAGAAACTTTGCATATGAATCCTGCTGATTGCTCGAGGCTTTTACGTGCCACGAATTTCGTCAGCGTCTACTTTATTTTTGTGTTTGGGTTTTTTTTTTTTTCGTTATTCCCCGTGGTTCGGGCTCATTGACTTCGAATTGAAAATCCACTTGGAATTCAATTTAAAGGTGAAACTGAATTAATTCGTCGGAATGTAAAAATCGAATTGAAATACAAAGATTGTTTGGAATGAAAATTTTTTGGGTTTTGAATATTATGCTTGTTCAGTTTTGAATGGATTTTATGAATTTTTAATTTTGAATGGATTTTGTGAATTTTTAATTTTGAATGGATTTTGTGAATTTTTAATTTTGAATGGATTTTGTGAATTTTTAATTTTTTATGGATTTTATGCATTTTCATTTTCTAATGGATTTTATGCATTTTCAATTTTTTATAGACTTTATGAAAGTTCGATTTTATGAATGTTTAATTTCAAATGGATCAATTAAATGAATGGATGGATTCTCTGAATTGATTTTTAAATCTTGAAATTGAAAGTAGAAAAATTAATTAGAAATTAAAAATAAAATACTACAAGACTAGATGAGCCACTAAAACCAAGAAATTTTATAATCGTTCAAAAGATATCTTTACATCAACACAGAATTAAAAAGCAATTAAATTTTCTTTAAGCAATTAAAATTTCTTTCCAATTTTTAATTAGTCATCGATAAAAAAAAAACAAAAAAAATTAATTTGGAGTTAAAAATCGACTCGAAGCTGCGGAGAGATCGATGGGTCTCCGAAAAGCAGAGCAAACGAGAGGCGACCAGGAAACGAACGAGGAAACAAAAAAAAAAAAAGGAAAGGAAAGGTTAGAAATCCGAGAATCCGAGGAGCATTTTGACTTGGCCACGATAACTAATCTTGGTGACATTATTCGAGCTGATATGGCAACGCGGACGTTGCAAAGGGGAGAGTGTACGGACAGGGTGAAGGAGGGGGGCTTAAGGGGGAAAACGTTTGCTGCGAAAAGAGAGAGAAAGAGAGAGAGGAAGAGAAAGAGAGAGAAAGAGAGAGACGAAAACTTGTAGAGATAAGTGGAGCGTGAAACGGTGAAAAGACGAGACTCGTCGGCAACGTCGCGTTGGCTGCTATCTCGTCGTTCCACGATTCTCTCGTGACCGACGGAGGGACGGTGAGAGACGAAGAGAGACGAAGAGAAACGGAGCAAGAAAGACCGGTAATAAGAACCGGCAACGCTGCCGATTGTTTAGAATTTTTCTACGGTGGCCGATTGACAACAGAAAAGGTAGACAGAAAGAGACAATCTTGAAAAAAAAATATATATATATATATATATATATATATTCATATTAAATCTTG
>JAPYZJ010001705.1:0-25508 GCA_030522765.1 Ophioninae sp. B BG-2022a
ACAAACGTATAAAATATGCTGGTTAGAGAAAATGAAAAATTACATAATATTAATAGATAAGAAAATATGGACGTTTATTCGAAACGAATTAAAAAAACCCTAAATATCAATACTCCAACGAGATGCCATAATAAGACGAAGGACAGACTATTGTAGGTTAAAAAGAAGAACGACCCAATTACACTTTTATTCAAAATATCGTTTAAGCTAATTATCATCGAAACATGACCACTGACATTTTTCAACAGCCATCTTATCGCTCCCCTTTAATTTTTCTTACGTTTTTCTCATCGGGCTTGTCGATCTTTTCTTTGTGGTGTCCTCTACCTCCGCATCACCTATATTTCATTGATAACTCGTAATTATACGTTCTTGGATGTCCATCACGCTTTTCTAATAGGATGCGAAGCGTGAGTGCCTTTAAAAGCGAATAAATAAAAGCATATTGGGTATCGACGATCGCTGATTGAAATCTCATGAATATCGAGCGGGTGGTGCGACGTGGAAAAAAGAGAGCGGGAGACGGGTCTAACGTAAGGAGCACTTAATGATTGCCCCCCCCCCCCCCCCCCGTATAACGGTGATGTTAATCACCACAATCTCGCGACAGTTTCAATTTTCTGCAATGTTTATTACGCATATGCGTGAATACATTTATATAAGTCTGCGTGTACCCACAACCATGGGCGAAATATCGAGACTCCTTTCACCCTATAGAAATTCTTATAGCCGAAAGAAAAATGACAAAACCTCCAAAATATTTGTCGTTTTATAACCTTATGCTCTCGTTGCTCTAAGGTGTTCAATGATAATGCTCAACGATATGTGCTTATTAAGTCACCCTGCATTCTATGAGGACGATATATCTCAAACATTCAACCCTAATATGATCCCAATAGAAACTATAGCCTATTATAAGTACTGCAAATCGTATCGATTCGTATTGAAACATGTTCATACACAAACGACTATTAAAATAAAATATCAAAAACAATTAACTTAACAAGCCAGAAGCTTGTACAATTTTTATTAATATGGACATTGGAACATTAATTATAAAAAAATTACTGATATGAGTCGTTATCAAGATAAGTTGTAGAAAAAAATGTCATAAAAAACATGGCATCAAAAAAAAAGTCTCGTCATTTTTGTATGCAAGACTTTTAAAAATTGATTAAAAAATTGAATTTGCAAAAATAATTACGGACTTCATATTTTATTTGGAAATTTTGAAGCTCGTCAGTGGGATCGGGATATTACGAAAAAGTTGCAAAAACCAATGTAACTTTTAATGAGCTTCCCAATAAGGGCTTTCAAATATTAATGAGTTTCCCAATCGTTGATTGTTGGATCTCTACTCTTCTCGTTGCACCCTGTATAATGCATATATATATTGTGGAAAAAAATCGTGTTCGTCGTTGAAATAGCAGGACGTACCGATAACCGACGTTACACAGATACAACGGCTTCAGCGTCCTATTGATCAAAAAACGTGTTTACGTATTTGCATAATCGCTAATTTTCCGTAAATAATTAAAATACTCACGTTCATTCCCCCCACAGCGATTTACTTATTTCCACGATGACGCGTGACGTTGTCACTCTTGATCGACGCAATCGATTATGCGCGTGACATTGAAAATCCTCGCGTAATAAATCCAGCCGAGTAACCAGCAATCGTACGGAGTGATGGAACGAGAAAAGAAGTAGCATTCCGCGACCTCTCGCGATCACGAGCATCGGGGCAAAAAAGTATATACTTTCACTCTGGAATCCTGTCCTTCCAGGGTTGCACCGGATAAATCTTCCTCTCTTGGCATTTCCGATGTTTTGCCATCCCCCCCCTCCTTGCTCCGCTGAATTCAATTATTGCAAATAGAATCAATTGGTCATTGCCGCGTCGAACTGACTCGACGAGTTGAACCCGTTGCAGGGAGACTCCGACGCGATATTAAATGACGACAGAATTTAAAGAAAGAGAGAGCGAGAGAGTAGACCATTTCGGGGATTTTTGAGTCTTGTCAAATTTCCCTAGAGAGTTCCTAAAAATTCCTTCGACCGAGTTATAAACCTCCGTATAGCTCGTTGGGTCGCAACTACGATATTCAATGAAAAAACTAAATTCCCGAAAGAATTGGGAATGAAAAATGTCGGCGTCGTCGCGGAGGCGCGGAATGCTCTCGAGGAATACGACTCGAAGCGCCCGCTCCACCGCAGAAACCGACGAGAGAAAAAACAAAGAAAAGAAAAAAAAACAATAAATAAAATAAAAAAGAAAAAAAATATCTCGAGCTCGCGCTCGGGAGAAAAATATACACTTGGGGAAAAAGAAATGTCTCTCGTCCGGCGCTGGTAAACAAGCCACGTTCCTCCAGCCTGCCGGAGGAGAGGAGGACCCTCTTTTCTTAGGAGACCTCGCGATAAAATGCTTCGACCAACCGTACAACGACTGCTCACCGACGGTCGTCGATTTTTTTTTTTTTTTTCGTCCCTACGTTTTCCTCTCTTTGCCCGCCACGTCGTTGAAGAGGTGCAAGGACACGAGACGAACCGAAGGCAGACTTCATTCGCCGTATCACCGTATAGAATTCCGCTACACCAGAATTTTGAACCCAGGCGTTCGAAAAATTGAATCTTTTCGATTTTCTCTTTCAGTGATGATTGTCACAGGACTCTAAATATCAATAGTAATTATGTTTCAGGGGATATTGGATAATCGCGATGATGACACGTTTCGGGATTTTTCCGTGTGTTTCAGGATGATGGCGGTATCGAGTACTTCAACACCATAGTCGTTCAGCCTCATCTAAAACTCGTGACGAATCAGGGAAGAGGCTTCCACGTGAGATGTCGCTATCAGACTCGAGATAAAATTGTAACGAACGATCAGACCCGAGTAGCCATGCTTCAGTCTTTGCCACTTCAGGTAAAACGCCAACATCTTTTTTCATTCAAGATCGTCTCTCCTCGATCTATTTTGTGGCAAATTAATAAATGAAATTTATCAATATTCCCAATTAATTAATTATAGTTTTTCATTCGGATTATCCGATAATTTTCGTAAAAATCACTTTTGCCTCGTCGGAAGAAAACTACGGACCGGAATCGATTAATTGAACCAAATTATCGAAACAACAAAGCCCCCAAAAATATGTTTTATTGATTACCATTTGAAAAACCGTTTTTATTTTATATCCTTTGTCAAATGGCCCAACAATTCTTAAATTAATTAATATTATTTCGATCATAAATAACTTCACAAGCAAATATTAAAAAAGTAGTACTCTTAGGGTGAATTATGAAAACTGCCGTGAATTTTCTCCCTTGAATGAAGGCAAGTATTTCGCTTGATGTAGGCAACCGCACCGATGCCGGGCTGCACGATGAAAATATTCAGCGGCGATCCGACGAGACGTCACGTCGCGGAGAACGTCAAGATCGGCGATCCCCTGACACTGGTCATCAGCATCGACAAGCAAGACATGTTCGCCCTCATGATCTCCGACTGTATTGTCAGGGACGGTCTTGGCTGGGGCGAGCAACGTCTCATCAACGACGAAGGGTGAGCTCACGGATGACAGGCTACATTGATCACGACGATATTCAAGAATACACTATTGGGTCATCGATTTATTATCTATTTCAATAATTTAGCTATGACAAGAAAGATTAGCGTGAAAAAAAAGTTACAGAACAAACTTACAGAAAAAAAAGTTAAAGAACAAAATAAAGTTGGACCAATATTTCTTTCCATCCCAAAAGATAATTCTTACGAGTGAGAAATTTTATTGTTTTTCTTTTTGAATTCAGATGTCCCGTTGACGGTGAAATAATGGGCCAGTTCGACTACAGCGAGGACAAAACGAGGGCCCAGGTGAATTTTCAGGCTCACAAGTTTCCGTACACCGCGAGTGTCTATTACCAGTGCAACGTCAGACTATGCGTGAAACACGGTGGAGGATGCGCCAACACGGTAAATATTTTCTCCGTCCCTCTCACTTTTCTCTCACACGTAAAATGATTAACGCAGCCTGATCGCGATAACGCGCTTTTTCCCATTCGGCTTTCCACTCGCGTTTGGTAACTTAACGATAAGACCGAGCTTATCACAGCAAACTCGATAATTAATTTCTCATCTCGTGTCACAATTCATAAGAAATGTGTCATCAGAAAAATAACTATCGTGGTCTTTTGACGCGAATTGCGCGTCTCGAAATATCGCTATGGTTACTTTTGCCACGAATCCACCTCGGGTCCACTTGGAACAAAACGAAATAACTTAGTTCGACGTTGCAGCCGCCCACGTGTAACGACCTGTCGAGACGTCGAAGAGACGCGACAGGACGTGCCCTCGCGGATAAAGACTCGACGAGCCTGGACGGAGGAACACCAGCAACGATAGAAGTCTACAGCGGGCTGTACGTCAACGAGGCGTCCGACCTGGCCGGCAAATCGGACTTAACCGACGACGTCTTCAGAGAAAGGGTAACGCGAAACGAGCGAATATTTTTTTCGTCGCGACGAACAATATTTCTCAATAGACGTTGCCCGAGAGTGAATGGAGACGATGAAAAATTCGCGAATAGTTCACAAAACTTTTTTTTTTCTCAAATGAAAAAGTTTCGCGTTGCGCTTTAACTCGAAGTTTCTCATTTATCGTTTAGTCGAGACGATAAATCTCGAGCGCGCAAAAAAGATTATGAATCGCCGGAATTTGAAAAGACGTTAGTGGAAAAAGAAAAGCCACGATGTAGATTTGTTCGCGCGTGCGTGACGCAATGATTTTCTCCATTTTTTTTTTGACCAATCGAAAAAAAAAAACGTGTAACGTGTTGTTAGAAAGTGAGACTTCTCATCAACGAGTGCTTTATTAGCATTTCTAATGTACGCTCATTACGGTTTTCAAATGGACTGCGAAACACGAAGAATTCACTATCGACGATTTCAGAAACGATTTTTATCAATGATTCGTCATGACATTGTTGTCGTTTTCTTTTCAGACTATCGACGACGCCGATAGTATCTGCATATCGCAGAGAAGCTTCGCCATAGGCATTGCGATAGCCGGCCTTATATTGATGCTCGCGGTCGTCGCGGCGATTCTGGTTCTACTCGCCAAGAGGCGACACAAGAGCATCTCAACGACGGGATCATCCATTTACAGTGGACCCTACACGAACACTGCCTATAGTCACAGTAGTTAAGACGAGTCGTCTCGACTACGATTCAAGTGAGCGAAGAAACCAACGAGAAGAAAAAAAAAAGGAAACGAAAAGAAAACGAGTCCGACGAAAGTTCAATCGAGTTTCGCTCCAATTCGGACTCTTTCTCTACCTCTCGAAACGATCGTAACGTAAACGATACAAACGAATATAAAATCAGCATAAACTGCCGGGAGGTTCGATATCGATCGTGGCATTCGTTCAATCGTTCCCGAAGAAGAGGCTCAAACTCTTTTCTCGTTTCGCACCGACTCTTCGTTTTGTCTTCTATTCCCGATGTTCATTTTTTTTTTGCTCAACTGCCGATAGTTAGTGAGCCGAGATCGCGAGCCTCCCACATCAGCGCGGACCCAGAAACAAAGAGAAATAGAAAAAGAGAAAACTAAGGCAAACTTGTACTTCGAAACTCATCCTGCCGTTCTGACACTTTAACGTGCCCCTCCTAGTTACATTTTTTTTTCACGCATACCCGTCACCGAAGACTCGAGACGATCCAGAGAGGAAAACAGAGAGAGAGAGAGAGAGAAAGAGATCATTCGATTGTTCTTCGAGGTAACGATAAACGTAGCGTCTTCTTCGAGACGTGTAATCGAAGAATCGTCTGCAGCGTTCTTCAAGTCTCGACACGATGTAAATTATACGAGCGCAAAAACGGCCCGCTGACCATCCGGTAATTAAGATAAGTTAAGGAATACGAGCCCTTCGGAAAATACCAGTCCGAAAATGAATAGCCTTGAATGGCCAAGCCATTCAGGTTATAAACCCTTGCCGGTACCGTAATTGAATAATGACACCTGATTTCTGCAAACATGGGCCCTCGAGCGCAGCCACTTTCCCAGTGAATCTCCGTAAGTTCCGAAAAACGTGTATACGTAACCTTGATAAACGAGTATCTGTACTTCGTGTAGGAAGAAAAAGGTATGAACAACAGTGTATTATTCGAAGCTTTGAGAAACTTACCTTCAAGGGATACTCATGTTTGCGGAGACAGAGTCAAGGTTCCTCGATAGCACCGCGATATCTCCTGCCAAAATCGTATCCTCTCCGCGTGCGATGTGACATCGTGCGCAACGATGGCACCGGCCTCCGAATTAACGGTCAATCCAGAAAGGCCGATTTTTCACGGAGGCTAAATTATTTTGTTTGAGTCGTTCAATCGAGCGTGGCAAATTTATATTAATAGCTCAAGTATGCTTACTAAATGTGGATGACACAGTCTTTGTGTGTACGCGGATACACAAATTATACACTAAATGTCTCAGGTGAATCGAGTCACCGACTATCCCCGAAACTTTCGATGCCTCTAAAAATATGTTTTAGACAAAGTTTATATGTTTCGCGAGCCATTTTATCCGTCATGAGTGTTTTCCATACAAACGAATTTTATTTCTCAAATGGAAATCATATTTTTCGATTTACCAAACGGAACAATACATTCGTGGGGAAAATCGTGAAATATGCAACCATTCGAAAAATACAATAACCTTCGTGCGTTCTCTGAACATCCAAATAGAAAATGCTCACGCCTGATGGATAATTAGCCAGCCAAGACCGTTTGACTTTCGCCTGAACGATATTCTTGCATCTGTAAACGTTTCGAGGATGTTCGAGTGAGTCTACTGAAATTGGGACACCCCTTATATGAATGCGTATGTTTTTATGCATATATATATATGCATGTATGTATGTATGTATGGATGGGTGTTTGTATGTATTGTATACTAGTCCGGTATACGCTGTCATAACGTAACACTTTTTACCTGTCGATTACAGAAGGATTATGAATGATGAAGCCAAGAAAGCGAACCCTAAACTCGTAAAAACTCACTTAGTTCTTAAGTCTCGAGTCAACGGCCCACAGCGCTACGAATCAAACAGTTTTCTCGTTTCTAGCGATCCGAGGAGCGAGACTCCCTCGGTGCGTTCTCGGATATTTCGTTGTTCAAAAACCTCGTTTGATATCCAAGATTCATTCGAAATTTCGATATGCGAATCAGTGTTTTTCTTCTTCGGCGCCGAGGAAGTTGCACTGCTGCGACGTAATATTCGGGCACGCATTGTAAAAAAAAAAACGTCCCAGTGAAATCGAGCCCGCAGACTCGCGTTTACTATCGTTTCAATATTTTTCTCCTTCTCTCTATTCGAATCTTGCTACGTACTAACGAAATATTCGCAGCAAGTATACTGCAAGACGCGCGATAATTCGATAACGCTTTAAAAAAAGAAGATAAAACGAAACATTATTTCGATTAACGTGTAACGGAATGAAAAACCGATGGATAAGTGGGGAAAACGATGCGCACAATTGGTGCTGCCCAGATGCTTTCACTCCTCCGCGAACGACTCATCGCATTCTTGCAAAAAGGCTCGTTTGAGGAAAAAAAAAAACCAATCGAAGCGGAATAGATGATGTGGTTTTTCCAAGAGTACAGTCATCCCATCAGCCGCGATGATAGCGTCGGGAACGATATTAGTTTACTTAAGTGCGATGAATATCGGTCTAAAACGGGCGGAAGAGAGGATGATCAAAATGCGAGGCGCAGCTCTTACGCAACACGCGAGGTCATGTTTATACGGGGGCTCTCTCTTGGTGGTGGGTATTATCGAGAGGATACGAGGTAATTATTCTTTCTTTTTTTTTCACGAAGAGAAGCGAGACGAGAAGCAACCGTAACCGACATAATTTATAAAAAGAAAAAAAGCCTCTGATAAACGCTAATGTAGCGAGAGCGATTCCGCGAGCGATCGTTCCAAGCGCTCCGGTTCGACGACACCCCCTTGCCGATATACGCATCGAGGCGTCCGATAAAACGGACTCTGATACACTGGAATATTCTAAGAATGCTTCTCATTGGCCTCGCCGAGAGACGCAGTCTCCTGGAAGGATTAAATCGATAGAGGAAACGGGGTGTCGTCGTTGAGCGCGGTTAAAACGCCATCGAAACGATTTTTTTTTTTTAGAACGAATACTTTATTCCGAGCGGTTTTTTACGGCGCGCGTTGGCATTGGTTCACAGTGACATTGGGGATCCTTTAACTGATTGTGCGTTCACACTTTTTTTTTTTATAAACTACGTTTTACTTTATTATGACGATCACTGTGTTAGGATCCCGCAACGATGCTCTGGACCCTTGTCAGCTCTATCCATTACGAAATTGTGTATATAATAACGAATAATTAATCAAATAATAAAAAGTCATAGCACAAATGTCCGAGTACGATTTTCGTTCATAGTACCCCGTTTTCGTGACTTTCCTGAAAATAATTCCCGATTGATATTTTCTTTCCATGTTCTCGAAGCTTGCGTAAGATCGCAATTGAATTCCGTTGTGGTTAGGGAAATAAATGTACAAAAAAAAAACGTCTCCAAGCCCATTGTCTTTTTTCGTATCGTATTATATATAATTCGCTTTTGGAAAATATGATAATATTTATGTATATAATGTAACAAGAGATATAATTAGACTGACATGAGTTTTATGAATTCTTTCAGCTTCTCTTTCGCCACCTCTCATCCTTATACGCATACGATCTTTTTCTTCTTTTCTCTCTTATCTCTCCGGCCGAATCACTGGCACTGCCGTAAACCTCGACGCTCTCCCACTTTTACATGGCTTTCCTCTCGCCTCTTCATCACGACCTTGAAAATGTCATATACTTCTTTATTCTCCCCTGTAGCATTTACTCATTACTCGATATTGATCCAAGTTTTCCACACAAACCCGTAAGTTTTTTGGCTCGAGATTTTCTTTCGAAACTTTGGACTTCTTTGCACCAATGATGAAACAAAATTAAAAAAAAAAGAAGAACATTCCAACAGCTGGAACCAAATGACGAAGACACTTAAACGACGGTGGTATTCGATGCATTTATACTTGAATATTCTCTTCCGCGTAAAGTTCGATCTAGTCGCGAAACCGAATTCACAAAAACTCGTTTTCTCGTGCTTGTCGGTTCGAAAACATCTTCATACTTAGTTTCATTGTTTCAATGTTGCCCCGCCCTATTCTCTTGATATTCGACCTCGGCGTTCCCGTAATTGCCTAAACATACATTATGAAAAAATTTAACGGCGAAAACACTTTGTAACAATTACAACTTGGCATCACACCATCTATTAATTACTTGACGGGACTAAGTCGCATTTTTTTTCGTTATTTTCTCTTTTTATTATTTTTTTTTTTTCTCGAAATTGTAAGATTACCAGTTGATATTGAGGCGGAGTGTGGGGACGTTTGTTCCGCGGCGCGCGACTATAGCGCTCGTACCGGAAGAGTTCGTAAAACTAAAATTCTTGCGATCTTACCTAATATTCGTTATTTTTTCCGTTGTTGTTTTGTTTCTACGTGAGATCGCCGGAATCGCAAAACTCCTTCCGCTCCCTTTGCGTTCGTATGATGTAGGTGCATGTGTTTGTTTGTACGTGTATGTGTTTGCGTGTATGTTTTAAGGTCGAGATAGAAGGGTTTCATTTATTTATCTTCAATCTAATTCTATTACAATTGGTACGGTGATTAAGTTTGATGGACGATTTCCTGAAGGAACGGTGATGAGGTCAGTGTGCGAAACGTCCCCGGGAATAGCCGAGCTGAGCAGACGCAAGCGTTTCGATCGACAAAAAAAACAAAACAAACATCTTCCGAAAGATGCCTGGAGCCTCAAGAAAACAAAACGACGATCTCGTTCTCGACGACTTTCCTGACTTATACGACAACTTATTGCTGTGCGCTCTTACGCTAAGGAGAATCACGTTGTTTTTTTTTTTCACAAAAACAAAAACTCAGAGATATCAACCTCGTGATCCGATAACCAATTTTTGGTTGCGTCATAGACATTGGGATATTCGTAGAAACTTGAAAAAAAATGAGCACCGGGCAGAACACGAGCACAAATTGAAGAACGCTTGAAGAGATCGCCGCGATAGGATTTCGAACGCTCTCTCGCCATTTCTCAATTCTCGTTTTTTTTTCTCGTAAGTTTCCTCGTCTACGCTTTCTTTCCCTCGACCAGACTCCTCTCACAACACATTAAACAATAAAATCACATTCGTCGTGTTACCTAAAAAAATATAGATGATCGTATCAGTAGCCATCGACGATACTCGACAACGATATAATATTTCGTTCTTTGTTTGTTGTCGCTTTCTTTTATTTCTTCTTTTGTTCTCCACACCATCTACTATATTTTGTCTGTTTATTACTTTGTGTTGGCGCATTCTCTTACTCTTAGTAACAGCCGAAAACTCATCAGTGTCTATGGAGTTTCCCATTCTTTCTTTGTCGGGTCCTTTTCTTTAAATCTGGGACCACATCGGAACTCATCGACGAGTTGTAGTAACGAGTATATAACTACACGACTCGTTTAAGTACTTTAGCGACTAACTTGGCTGCCCATCTTTCCGCGATTCGGAATCGGCTCTTCTTCTTTTGTCTCTTGCATTGTCATTCTTTTCTTCCACTCACAATCAAGAGATTCGCGGTCAACAGACACGTTGGAAAATGAAATTAAACGAACTCGTAGGAGGAATGAAATTTTCGTAAGGTCGTACGGGACCAAAGATAGGCGAGCCATTTTAACCTTAAGTACAATCACCGTGTAAAGCAAAGCTTTTCTTTTTTTTTTTTTTTGGATGGATTCATAATTCCACATGGTTGCGTGTTTTTCGCTATTTTCGATTGACGGGTGGCTTCTCTTGTTTTTGTTAATGTTGGTGTTGTTTCTGTGATACTATAAACGTCTGTATCGACGCGGAGAGCATATTTATTTTTGTAAAATGACAGCGATCGAAAATCACAGCCCCTATAGTCGTAGTGGAATTTATTTTTTTCTCCTCGCCATCTCGAACGTTTTACATACGATCCCGACTATTTATTTTTTTTTTTAATTCTCTTTCTCGTTTCTTTTCTTTTTGGACTCATTTGGAACAACGCTTTCCCAGAGAGCCACGAAACTTCTTTTTGTCCACTTTTCCTTATTTATTTTACAAAAATATGTAAATCGCTGCGAGTTGAAACGGAAACGCAAAAGGTCATATTCGCTGAAGAAATTCGTTGAATTTGTGTGTGTGTGTGTGTGTGTGTATGCGCGTGTATATGGGTGAGTATGTGGGCGTGCGTGGTTTTTTGCTCCTCGAACAAATTTTATCGCAGTCCGCGAGCTCTCCTTTTGAGACCACAGACGGAATTCTTTTCTCAATTTCTCTTCCTCCTTCGTATTTAACTCCGTATTGAGATGCGCGATCTGTATCGTTCGCGACGTCACTAACAGCGTCAACTACCCATATAGACTAGATACTGAATACGTTTACGGGATTACTATTTTTCTTTTCTTTTTCCTTCATTCTGCCCTATAAACGAAGAAATAAAAATGAAGTACAATTTTGGTGGCCCCGCTTTTTCTCTCCTTCCCACTTTCTCTCGCGCTTCTTCTTTGTTTCAGCTTTTCTTTCACTTTTCTCGTTGTTCGTTTGGCTTTAAAAATATTCATGAAAAAATATATGTGGTGTGCGCGATTTGCATAGACGTGAAAAATTCTCAATTTCTCGTTCGTCGATTATCGTAAGGATTCGTGTTAACACATTTCCGCTGTAAACGTATTCAGTAGAATGATCGATAAGACTTCGTAATATTTATATCAATGTATATTTGAGTCCTCTGCCTGCGGGACTTTCGTGTCTATTGTTTTTTTTTTAAATCTTCCTCTTAGATAATCAAGCCGTCATTAATTCATCCAGCTATCTCAAAAATTGAACAACACCTGTCTTTATATATTCATACACACACACATGACTATGTGGCTTTCTACATCGATGGGATAAAAAACACTTTTTTTTTTTCGTCTTCGATTCTGCGAATACTGCGAAAGGAAAAGTTCACTCCTCAGGAGTGTATTTGATTGTTCGTGATTTTTTTTTCTCGAAATTTCATACTGGCGAAGATGCAAGTAGAAATAAGTTGAATAAATAATGAGACAGCTATGCTGGTCGAAACAGAATTGTCGGGCACTTATTATACATACGTGTATGCAGTGATCTGCATTTTTTCGTTGGTATGTAAAATCGCTCAAGCAACATATCCTCGGTTATAATCCACCTGTGTACATACATTGATACAGAATAAGTGTAACACTGTAAAATCAACGATCCAACACGTTACTCCTAAGATTTCTACTTTATAGCGTTATTTATTATTTCCACCGCGTTACTAAACGGGAAGCATTCGAAAAAACGCTCCGTCATTTAAAGCCGAATCCCCCGAATCATTTTTCGAGGAACTACCGGATATGGAATACCGGAATATGGAAGATGGATCATAATTCTGTCTTTTTTTAGTTCCTCGTCGAGCGCAATGATCCTTTTTACCATCGTTCTCAATCAGAATTTAAATCCTGAGGAATATTGGCGAACTTGACTCGCGCTGTCACCTGACAAACGTTCCTTTTTTACAGAACTTTTCGAATTTTCTATCATGACAGATTTCCTCGGTTTTTTTTTCGGAAATCGGATACCTTTTTTCCATTGCGTCCCATTTCAGAACGCAGTCGAAATAAGAAAAACACCTGATCATAAGTGTACGGAGTAGCTTGCTAAACACCTTATTTTTCGCTGTTACACTTATTCCGGATTACCCTGCATAAGGGTGGTCAGAGAAGTGACGTCTAGAAGGAAAATTCTGATGCTTCATGTTGAGGGGTATTGTGTACGTTCAGAGATTTCTAGCATTTTACGAGATAAAATTCTTTGAATGAAATTTTTTCGCAATCTTCGCCTAACATCGATATTGATTTTTTTCTCTCTTACTGTCGACGTTTATGGATACTTTTTGGGTGATAATTGATCATCATAACATCAAATACCACCTAAAAAATTGCAACTTAGCCAATCGTCAGTTACGAAATCTTAACGTAGAATTTGACATTCTTCATTTAATTGTCGCTCAAAAAAATGTCTATCAACATCCATAGTATATGACAAAAATCAAAACCCGCGAAAAGAGAAAATTACGAAAAAGATCATTAAAAAAATTCTACCTTCTAAACTACTAAAAATCGTTTAACATATATAGAAGTGATTTTGATATTCCTCAATATGAGGCATCGCAACGTTACCTTTCAACGTCACATTGTACATATAGAAATGTTTATGATTTATTGAAAATTTCATCAGAGTAAATTCCTTTTGTTCTAGGTGATTCGTAAATCTGTTGACCGACTGCTCATAAAAACAATTTGTTTTACCGAACGGCCATTCACATCTCGCGTTTTCCAGTGATGTTATGTTCTCACTCTTTTTCTAACGGCGTTAAAAAAAAATGTGCGGAGAAAACGTGACTTTGAAAGAAAAACAAGAAGACGAAGAAATCGAATGAGGAGTGAGATTGAAAAAATGTCGGACTATTCCCATTTTCCGCGTTTAAACATTTGAAAAGCATCTACTGATCGTTACTAATCAACCTCGTAAGTTTTGCGGCCTCGCATACGTCGCAACCTCAATCTTTGCTGTTTCTTCTTTTTTTTTTAATATTTGTTTTTGTTTAAATAAAATAACGAGAGTATCCTTTCGATAGCATCATGAATCGTGAAACTTCATTTTCGGATCCCCGCTCTCTTACAATTCGCTCGCTTTTATTATTTTCTTTTTTTTTTTTAATTGCGCATTCAAATCCTTCAATTCCCCGTGTTGTATTCTAATAACTCAGTTTTTTTTGTACCAACGGTGGCATGTGAATTACATCTTCGTGTTAATCATGCGTGCATAAGTTTCTGTGTGAGTCTCGTATATGTTTGTGTGTGTTTGTGTGTTTTTCGTCCGTGTATACGTGTATTTATTTTCACTTATGCGTTATATATATTTTTCACATCAAGAGTTCCCTTTCCGCGACTGGTCATTGTTAGCTAATATTGTACCAACTGGTTTCGTCGGGTGATTGTCACCTTCACGGTCCCTGCAAATACAATTCCTTCTCTTATTCGGACTGCTCACGCTCTACACGTGCATGACGAACAATAATGTTACAATAAATAATAACAATAAACGTGTAATCGAGACGTTAAAAAAGAAAAAAATCAGAACTGCACATTTAATTTTCGGCACGGTATCTACTCGAGACACAAGCGACACAAGCGAGTAAAGAAGAAAAAGAAAAAAACAAGGAACACGCATTGAAAAATAATCGGAAGGAAAGAAAAAAACAAAGAAAACGTTTATTGACACAAGGCTAGTGTGACTTCGTCAGACGCGCAGGTCGAACTGTTTTTACATTTCTTTCGCTTTCTCGACGAACGACGATAAAAACAGTTGGGTAATGTAGCGATCATCACTTTTGAGATATGAAAAAAGTGCATTGCGAACAATGAAAGTATTGCGCGTGCGAATGTGTCCTCAAAGCTGTTAATCGAGTTTCTAACGAAACAAGTAATACGGAAACTGAAGAAAAAATATTGGAAGAAAGAAAGAGAAGCGCGGCCATCGCAGTTATCGTCGAAAAAAAAAAATGATACACCGTCCATTACATTTTCTGTACCTTTCATGACACATTGTCTTCCGCTGGTTTCGCTTTTGGTTAAGGGAGAAGATACAGAATCGTGTCACAATAAATATATCACAAGGTCCGTGACGCTTCGCGGATTTTGTTTTTCGCAAACGGCTGCTCGTACCGTTAAATAATTACTCAACAATTGCAAAATATACACGCGTTTTGATCTGACAATTTGACGTACGACTTATCGTTATTTGAATTATTATTACGATAGAGGTATATTCCTACCTTCTCGGATATCTTTAGATGTATTGGATGAGAGCGAGGGCATCGAAGGGACTTGATAGACATTGGGTCGCGGGCCATTCGATGGCAGAGTTGTTACTTTGGACCTGCAATCACAATTCGTCCCGGCTTGAACGAACGTCAGGTCCCCCACTAATCGCCATCAAACATCGATGTAATTTGATAGACGCCCATGAAATTTTTTTTGCGTAAGCGCTTTTACCATTTGCTGTGCGTATCGTTTGTTTATCTCTACCTCTGTTTGCGAATCTTGGGATTCCTGCCGTCGAAAGAGTTCGGAGTTGGACAGCCCGATGTATTCGATGAGTAAGATGGCGGCCGAAACGGACGTGGACATCCTTGAACTACCGGCGGTGATGGTACAGGCGCGTATTGGAGACGTGGATTGCCCGGTACGCCGGGATGTATCAATCGCATATCTCCTAAGGATATTATTACGGAAACGCTTGTAATTACCCAATATTCATCAACAGCTTAATATCTATAAGCAGATAGGTTCCCGATTTCGTAACGATTTCTTCAAATTTCTCGCAATCCACTAAAGTTAAGGTTAATCATTTCTAGTTTTGTTAAAATAGATGGATATCGGCTAGGACACGAGGATTAGTGAGTTAATTGGACAACCCAATTTCTGACCCTGGAGAAACGATCGATTGGTCCGGGTTTGCCAATACATTTATATTTTACCTTGCACGATGTGGAGACCCTGATACATTGGCAGTGGATAACGTTGTTGGGGTTGTGCGTTTCGGTTGTCACCGCTGCCGCCTGACGAAGAACAGCTGCCGTTTCCGGTGGCAGGAACACTACCGGCAGGCCCGAAAATTTCGTGACCAGGGGTAGGAGATCTGCTCGCTCTCTGCGATCCGGCCGGTGTTGAGGCGCGAATCCCCGTCGCTACCACCTTAAAGTTTCAATCATCGAAAAATCGTTGACCGACGAAAAAAAAAAGCAACGCGATCGATAGCAGTGAAAGTTTCATGAAAGATCTGAAAAACGAATAGCGCCATCTTACGGGAACGTTTTGTCTGAAGACGAGATTCGGCACGAATGCGGGAGTCATGAAAGCTCCGGGTGGAGCCGGTGAAGCCCCGCTCTGCGTTCCCGCGACCTGATGATGATGGTGATGATGAGGGAAGCTTCCGTTGGACAGCATCGCCGGAGGTGTCGCGTAGCTGCCCGAATTGACGTACATCAACGGCACACCCGCCGGTATTTGTAATCCGACTTGATTCGAGGTTGGTGTATTCGGTGGGGTTGGCACGCGCCACATAACTGGCGGCGGTTGAATGCCCGCTTGGGCGGATGGATAATACGTCGGTATCATGTGTACCGGCGGTTGATAGGCGTACTCGGTGCCGGCCGTTGTCCCCACACCAGGCACTGAATTGTACGCTACCGGATAATTGTTTACGTAATTCGCTGAAAAAAAAAAAAAAAAAAATTAAGAATACCGTAATATTGCGCGGCAATTCGTTAGAACGGACTGTAAGTCTTTGCTTTGGCCCGTCAGCGTTGAAAGTTGACACCACCGTGTTAAGCCAAAAACTGATATCGGGAAACTAATATCGAAAAGAAGAAATTCACTTTGTAGCGTATTTTCAATTGGAGACGCAAAACAATGCAGAAAATATTGCAGTTTTCTTTTCTCGATTTACAATTATCTCGTAGTGACATTTTTTCCAGGCCGCTGGTGTTGAAGCGAAAAATTGATAAAAAAAAAGTTTATACTGTTTCGTGTATTTAGTAATAAATATTGACCTTTGAATAAAGAGCGTCAATCATACACAACGGACATGAAACGTCCCGTATCAGTTTTCGGGCCAATCGAACTTACAGGTGCTTTGGCTCGGTGGTGTCATAGTTTGAGGGTTAAACGTGAAGCTCGAGGTGAATCGTTGCTGCTGCTGCTGCTGCCGTTGCTGTTGCTGCTGTTGTTGCTGTTGTTGCTGTTGATGCTGTTGGTGCTGTTGCTGTTGCTGCTGAATCTGATGGCGTTCGTTCGGTGGCTGTTGGACAGCGAGAGCGGCACCGGCTGGCGGCACGAAGTACATCGCTTGCTGTGGCTGATAGCAATCCACGGAAAACTGAGCTAGACGCGTGACTCTAGGTTCGTACGGGCGACGAGCGATCCGAATGACGAATTTATAACGGTGAATGAAAGGCTCACCGGCATTTGATTATTCGGGGCTGATTGCCAGAAGGTCCCTTGCATACCCTGTAAGGTTTGCAAGTTTTGACCGGCGGCGGTTGGAACCTGGGGAGGTTGCTGGGACGCGGTCACCATCGTTCCCCCGGCAGGTGGCGGAGGCTGCGTATACGCATGATGCGTAGGCGTCGACTGTGCATCACCGTTGTTCCGCGGCTGCTCGTAAACGTTCATTCCCATGAAATAGCCCGTGAGGTCCGAGACATCCTGCGCAAATAAATCACACATTCGCTTTAGGTTGAGCGTTTCGAAGTTCCATGTATATCGGAAATTTCAAAAATACTTTCAAGTAGCAATGTCATTACTTCTCACGCTTCGAGCGAATTTTGAGGCTGCGAAATTTTTTAAGTATTTCGTATGATCAACGCATAGAAGCGTATCATCGAGTAACCGGTAAACTTGGAATATTTCAACAGTTGACGTCTCTTACAGGAGAAAAGATCTTGAAGAGAACAAATAATGTTTATGCCTATCAAAAAGAATCGAAAACCTAGGCTACATTGCACTTTGCCGAAACGAACATCCGAGGCTCGTAAGTCATTTCACTAGTAATTAAACGTCAACTGTGAGCTTCCATTTTGGACGTGACGAAATGAGAAAAGTTGCATAAACTCTTCACGAATTTCTGGATCAGAGGATCGTATGATTGACGTTTCGAGAAAAATAACAGTCTCATTCCACTCTTCCGTGAATTGAATGCAAAATAAGACGGTTTCTGTCTTTGGAGGGTCAGTCGTCGAAAACGTCCGCCTCTCGTGTATCAGGGAGTTAGAGTTCGAATTTTGCTTTGAAAGAAAAAGTGTAAAGTTCCGAGCGTACGTTGGTCCGTTGTACCGTATTCTGTTGCATCGCGACGGAATAGTTTCCGTAGAGCGGAGATTGTCCAAAGACCATGTCTGGTGGGGGATTATTGGTTTGCTGAGTGACCGAGACGTCCCCTGGATGTCTTGTGACGAGTAAGCCGCCGGCGCCAGGGCTCGGTTGTACACCGGCCGCGGGCGGTCCGTATACGAGTGGTTGACCGTAAACCGTATCACCAGCGGGATGACCGTAGCCGACGTAAGGAGTTGTTCCGGGCTGGGAGTGAGGGCAAGCGGTGGGTGTCGCTGCGTTCGTTTGGCTGTTCGTTACAGTCTTCAGCAACGATTGCCCGCAGTCCTGGGATTGCGGCTGTTGCTGTTGTTGAGATTGTTGTTGATTCGGACGTTGGCACGATTGTTGCTGCTGCTGCTGCTGTTGGGGTGGGGGCGACGGTGGACTTGGCTCACAGGGCATAGTCGGCGAAGTTGCCGAGTTCGTGACGGTGCTCTGCACCGTGATGCTTGCCTGGCTCGTTGCAGCGACGTTGTTACTCTTCGTCTGACATCGCTGTCTCTTGTTTTCGCACTTGGCCTTGATCCGCGACGATTGATCCCGCTGCTGCTGTTCGTCAACGTCCCGCTGGCGTGTCTCATCGCGATGGCCGCCACCGCCGCTTCTCGGACTACCGGTAATCTCAGCTTCGGCCTCGACCTCCGCTATACTCTCAACTATGTCCTCGTGGACGTCGACGAATATCTTCGGTGGATTGTCCGGATCGAAGCGATAAATCGTACCGTCCGCGTTCGTGTACGGCTGATTAGTTTGCGGATTCATTATTATGCTACCCGGTGGTACGCTCGAGATACTCGTAACTGCCCACATGACCGTGTGACCGCTGTTGGCTCGCGGCTCCGGCGAGGCACCTGAATTCTGACTAGATTGAGCGTGAATCGCGCAATGTTGCGTCGCTACTGGGGACGGTGAGGGTGACGGCGAGATCGTCGCGTCGCTTCGTTGACTCTGAGACTTGTAACCGCTGCTCGAAGGACTCAAACGCGAGCAAATACTCGCGCCTGAATCTGGACAGTGAAAAAAAACACGGTTAGGTATTCATCGGCGAATCGTGTTGACTCATCCTTGCTGAAAACGATCGATCGGAGGAATCACGTCGAGGACAAACCTTGTTTGGTGAGACGCGCACCGGCGCTGTGAGTCGACAACACACTGTCACCGCGGGACAACATACCCCTGGTGTATCCACCGAAACTGAAGGATTTGGAGACCGAGGGTCGCGGCACACCGGTGCGGTACGAAACTCTGCCGTCGAAGGATTCTCCCTTTCCTAACCTCATTGACCTGCGAATATCAGAGGTTTGACAAACCTGGCGAATCGACGAGTCGATACGGGTCGGGTACTCGACGGGAATGGAATCGGGCGGAGGGCGCATACCTGATCGAATGATCGGTGGGATGAAGAAGTCGGTATTTGGCGGATGCATCGGACGACTCGGACGAAGACCAGTAGGGCCACGATGTAACCTCGCTGCTCTCACCACTGCTGTCCTTGAATATCCTACGCTTGGCTCTCTCGTACTCCTCCTCGCGTTCCTCGAAGCTCTTGCTTCGCCTGCAATGCTCACCGGACAAACGATCCGGCGATTTGAAGTTGAAGCTATCCTCGAACGAGGAAGAGTCGCGTTTGAGAATGCTCCGCCGAGGCTCTTCCGTCAATATAAAATCGTCCCTTATATGCTCCTTGAAACGAGTATCCGGTATTCTCATGTTTTTCGTCCTCGTAACGATCACGCTCAGTCCCGACTGATCGACGTTGTGCTCCATTCCAAAATAGGCGGCTACGCGATGCACCAACATTCTGTTGTACGACGACATGTTCGGAAACTTGTGTGAAATCTTTTGGCGATCCTTCGCGAAGTCGATCAGATCTTTCTCGATACGTAGGAGTACCGTGCGATCCTTCTGGTTACGATTTATCGTGACAGCTATGAATTGCTCCAGATCTATACCCGTGCTGTCCGTGTAGAATTCCGTGCTGCTGTCTGCAATTTCACTTACGTTAATTACCCAACATCGGTATTTCGGACTTTCGAAACATCCGGAGGACTTTCCGGAAGTCGATAATAACGAAAAAAAAAAAAAATGAATAACGGAAAATCGTTGAAGCTTAGGAGAAGAGATTTAAAAACTGACCTCGCGAGAGACACGGCGAAGCACCGCTGTCCAGGCTACCCTGGGATGAATTCTGATGCCTGAGCTTGTGCCTTGATCCCGGGCGACTCACCGAGAGCGTGTGCCCGCATTGGACCGTGCACTGATTGTTGCAAACGTTCAGGGTGTTCGGTCTGCGCGACTCGGACGATTTGGCTTGCTGGCAACTCGGTGCTAGATTCGTACTTTTCGGAGAGTGTTGCAACGCTTGTCCTAGCTTGACTGGTGACGGTGGTGTTTGCAGGAGACCCGGACGCTCGTTGTGATTGTTCTTGGTGCAATTGTTGCACTTGGATACGATGACGTTCGTCGAGTGGGTGACGTTGTGGACCGCGCTCGACGCGGACGTCAGCTTTACGCGATTATTCGTACCGGCGTTCTCGCTTCTGTTATTGCTCGGTAAATTGACGTTTTTCGGTGACAGGGCCTGGCAGGGACTGGATTGCCCTGAAACGTTGAAAGAGCTCGTGAGGATTTCATACGTGCGATCAGTCGCGAGGCGGATCCCGAAGATAATCGAGAGAGCTCACCGTTTCGCGTGGGTGTACGACAAGTGGGTGAAGTCGCCGTGTTTCGCGTGTGCTTCGGTGACTGAGCGTTACCAAGATTACTGTTGTACATGGGCTCGTTGTTGTTGTTGATGTTTGGACTCGAGGCAACAGCCGTGTTGGGAGACAGGCTACCAGATCCCGGATTGGCAAATTTCTTTTCAGGTCCGTCGATGGAACGTGGGCTCCGTGGTGATGGCGATACCGGTGATGAGCCACCTGTGTTGTTGCGGGGTTCTCGGGGCGGCGACGTTGACTCCCTCATCGCATGACTTCTCACCAATAGCTTGACTTTCGTATTGGCCTGCGTGTTCGTCAACGAGAAATTATCGCGGCCCGCGCGGCTTTTCTCTCCTACCCTCCTATTTTTCTACGATCCGGGACCTCGATCATTGATAAACGTTCGATTGCCGATTCTGCGGTTTGGAATTGGTGGAATGGGAAAGCTGGTGGACACGGATTTACTCGTGGGGCTCGGCGAACGTTTTTCACTCCTGCCGGGTCAAGGATCACTACCAACCCGGACACGGGGCTGACAAACGTCCTCGCTTCGATCGTACGACGATGACTTACCCGGTTTCGGGAATTCTTCGTGTCGATTTCGCAGGAAGTCTTGTCCGGCGGTGGGCAAGGAGGCGCAGCTCCCCCACCCGAAGAACTGTTCGGTTGCGAAAGATTGTTGTTGCCCGTTACTGCTGGTATCGTACTCCCAACGTTCGCACTAGCAGCGTCTATCATCTCCCTGTTTTCCGCGGCTTCGGAGTACGCGCCGATTATGCCGCCGGCCAGTAGAGCGTGCCTTGACGTGGGAAGCGCTGGCATTCCACCGGACGACGACGTTGGGCTCTCCGGCCGGCTCTGCGACGTCCCCTTGTCCACCACTATGCTCGGTACTGCAACAAAAAACAAACAAAATTCGTTCAAACGATTTTCGAACCTTTCGTACCTGATGAAGTACAATGGTTGGATTTTACGCTTCCGGCGACAGATCAGCTTAACGTTCGCGCCTAAAAAAACTTTTCCAACAATACGCTCGTATTTTTTGTCCTCATGGAAAGATCCTTGACCAACCTGTTTAAGAGTATACATCCTGATCGAGTTGAACCCAATAAAGTAAAAAATTAACTTCTTTTTCCGCAGCGCTTTGCTACACGCTTTTACGTAGAGGTTGAAGTTCGCAACGTTGCGACGCAACGAAAATTATAATTTTTAAAAAATTTCCTATTTCTTTTTTACTGTAATCGTAATTAAAATACCTCAATAATTAAACAAATCCTTATTGTGATAACTTAGAATTAAAATATGAAAAAAAACTTCGCCAAATAATAGATCTAAGGAAATAAAAAAATGAGAAAAGAAATTTCGTTGCGTCGCAACGATGCGAACTTCAAGTCCATCTTTTACGAATATATCAGAAAAATTCGAAGAACAATAATTGGCCAGTGAAGATAAATCATTAAGGAGCGAAAAAAAGGAATTAACCTCAAAGCCTTGAGAACTTGTATGATGTACGCGATACCGCCTATCAGGTTGGTGCAAACGAAAAAATCTACATTAAGCGTATCGTATCGGCTATCGATCGACTTTCTATGTTATGTGAATAAAAAATTTACGATTACAGAATTATTTAAAAAAAACACATCGAATTCCTGTTATCCGTCAGCGAGTAACATTATTAATTACCTCGCATTACTGTTATTCGTCAGAGAACAATGTTGATCCGGTGCAACCGCCCTTCAACCGGATTAACTTCAACGAACTCTACCTCGTCTTCAAATTTTCCAGAATCGTCGGGTTAAATCTTGCGACAATTCGCAAGCTTCGATACACCTGCCGAATCCTCATTGTTCCAATTGTTTCACAATTCATTCCAAAAATACGACCAACTTTCGAAACACCGCACGAGTGTGGATCTCTGAATCGAATGATCGTGTGGAAACGGGGATGGCGTTGGGTAGGTATTGGCGGTGTGCGAATGAGATATTACTTACTCTCGAGACGTGCCATGGGGATTATCGCGTAACACGGGGTGTTTTATCGGCGGAGGGTGGCTCGAGACAATCAGAGTACTTCCCCCCCCCCTTTTTTCTTTGTTCTTTCGTACTCGAGATTGCGCGGGATGATCGTTAGCGGAGCTGTACGCCTTAGGGAAAAGCAACCACCTTTGATAAACTCGTTACGTTAGTCACTCGGATATCCTCCCGAAACATTGGAAGGTCGTTTTTGCCGTCGGGGGCTCGCATCATTTTTCCTTCAATTTCAAACGCGAATCGGATACCCACGATTCTCGTTATATCTCCGTACGAGGCGGGAAAGATCCTCGCCGTTTAAACGTTACTCCCGATCAATTGTTCCGTTTTTTTTTTTGCCCGCACGACGATTTTCACGAACACGTATCTCTCAGTGTACTACCTCCTAATGGACGTCTCTCTCTGGATGTTGGTGTATTCACATCCGCGTCACGTAACTACTTGACAACTTTCAAGTTCCACGTACGAATACCGAGATATTTCAAGTTCCAACGCCAACTACCGATTCAAGAAACTTTGAAGTTCCGCAAAAGAAAAGAACACGATGTCAAACGGATCTCCGACCAGCTTTTGGTCTCTCATACTTGGCTTTGCGCGTTGTTGAGCAGCGCCAGTCTTCGTCTTCAATCGGTCACGAACGCCAAGCTGGCCTTCAGCGTATCTTCAAACGTTTACGGATCGCCTCGTGGAGTTACGAAGCTCGGAAGGATAATCGCGCGCACCGAAACTCGCTCGATTAATTAAGCTCGACATTGCGGATCCAATCGATAACACTGACTTCCTGCTGAGAGAATTCGATAACGATTTTCTTCAAACTTTCGTCACGAACCACAGAAAAATAGATGGAGAAGAAAATAGAGAGAGAGAGAGAGAAATAAACGGAGAGGGAGAGAGAGGGAGAGGGAGAGAGAGAAATTCGGAGACTCTCTCGCGAACAGTACGGAATTCGATTGCCGAGAGGACTGATGAGCCTTCTCGGAGCTATGACGGAGCGAGGAGAGACTTCTGATCGCGGGCCGTGTTCATGTACCGGGCAGCCGCGGAGGAACACGCTTGCGCGCTCTTTCTCTCTCTTTCTCTCTCTATCTGCTTTCCTCTCTCCGAGTTCCGAGCCTCAAGCTTCTCTCGCAACCCCCGCCTCGTATTTTCCGCCCCTCGAACATACTCCCACCATATCGCGACATCCCCTTTACCGCTACTTTCGATCCTACGTACCGGGTGGTCCGATGAATGATTTCTGCCATCAAGATCTTAAGGGCATGACGAACATCGACATAACCTCACAAATTTTCGAAATCCGTTTTCTCCGCGTCGATTAAGTTTACGGTGAAAAATCGAGCATCGATCTTCGTAGAATTCATAGAGACAGAAATAGATGCTTGAATTTTATGATAAAAATGTTTCGTCCTTGAGAAATTGCGATTTTTTAATTTCGACTATCTCTTTCGCACTCGTGTGTCACGTGGTACGTCTTCGACATATCCTTAATAACGAGTGCGGCCGAACGAAAAGTATTCGCGAGTCGATGAAACCACCAAATAACTGGCGACCAAACTGGAAACTTCGATATTGGCAAACGAAAATCGTTGACGCGGCAGTCTTCGTGAATCGTGTCAAATTGATGTTAATAAAAGCGACGATTATTAGCATTGTTCTACGAAAACTGGAAAATCAGCCCATTAGCATTTAAAAATCATCAGCTTTAGCACCAAAATTAGCAACGAAACTTTTTAATTACTCGACTTTTGTAAAATATCGATTCGAAAAATCATTCAAGCGTGTTCGATTTCAAACTATACTCGAACGTTTGTAATTCTCTATTCGCGAAACGGTTTTGGCTAATTATGAAAATGAACATATAAAAAATGAAAAAATCGTCAATTTTTTTTTTTTTAAATAGAAACTTCTCACCCTTCTATATTTTCACTTTGCGAGATTTTCACCCGAGATTCCAAAATGGAGGAGCAAGAAGTTTCCATCCCGAGACGACTTTCAGGCAATAAATTCCCAGGAGAGGATATAATTCGCTACGAGAATGGAAAGCAGAAGAGCCGGCTTTTCTCGTCAATTCACACCTGGCAGGTCGCAACAATCGAAGCTGCACGTGCGATACGGGCCTTTCGTTGGCCTTGCTTCGTCCTTTTTCAATCCCAGGTATATCAAAGCTTCGCTCTGCAGGGGGCATCCGCATGAGAGTTCAAACACGCGCCAGGTAAGATTACACGATGGCGATATTGATGCAATTCCGGTAAGTTCAACCCTCCCTGGACGAGAATTCGTATTAGCGGAGGGATACGTGGTTGCAGGTTTGCAATCGAGGTGTGCCCCCCTGCCCCCTCTAACCTCCGACGCCGCAGGTGTACCCGTCCCCATAAATAACAATAATACGAGGGGTGATCCAAAAGTAATGATAATGAAAATAAAACACGCTAAATAAAGTTAAAATAATAATTTATTTTTCCATATAGAGTAATTCGAGGACAGATGACCATAGAGGAGAGATGGCCCTGTGAAATATTACTAACTTTGCCAAGATATGGCAGTGTTTTCTCTTGTTAATTCGGACGCCGCCATCGTTCTCGCGACACTCTTGGAGTTTGCAGCAAAAAATAAATAAGAAAGTGAGTAATTTGCAGTTAATTCCTTCAGCTAGTTAGAAAATAAATACGCCCGGTGAGTGATTAAACTG
>JAPYZJ010001706.1:0-25496 GCA_030522765.1 Ophioninae sp. B BG-2022a
CGTCACCTCTTACTCTCTCCTGCCACTTGTTACATTTGTTAAACACTCGAAGGTGAGTGTGTGCGGTTATGTTGATCGAGGGAGCGAGGAGAACGTTGTGGAAGCCAATGAAGGCTCGAGAGAAGGTTGAAGGTATAGTAGAAGAGCCAAGAAGCGAGTGGCTGTATCTCGAGCTCTCCTGGATCCGCGAAGTGGTCCTGTCCTTTGGGGCCGTTGAACGGCCTCTAGCTCGATCGCGAGGATCACCCTTCCCCTCCTCCGACGACGACGTCACTTGACGTTACCCCCCCTCCACTTTTTCTCTTTTTCTGTCTTTCTCTGGCAGAGGTCAATTAGTCGTAGTTCATAAATAATCAATCTATCAATGTATCTATAAATATCTCTCTTTTTCTCTCTCTCTCTCTTGGAGGCATATACTATTTTTATGTTACTTAATTACTGTTTATTTTATTTTTAGTTTAATTTTGTATTATTAATTTTTTTATTCTTACTCATAGTATTTGACCTTAGTCATAAGTGCTCTGATGAGTTTATATTAGTTATTTCTGATTATGTATAGTGTTACATTTTATTTATGTTAGACATTCAGTTTTGCCTGAATAGTTATCTAGGGCATATTAAAGTTAATCACTCAATCAATCAATCAATCTTTCTCTCTCTCTCTCTCTGTCTCTCTTTCTGCATTATTCAAATTTTATTATTGGCGTTCCTTTTGATTTTCCATTTTCCATTTTTCAATCTCAAATTCTCAATTTATTTTTCGCTTTTTGGCTCGTGTTGATTTCTTTACCTGTATCTGGTTCCTACCTGCAATATTAAAATTTTTTATCATTAATTTTATTTTACGTTCCCTGTCATTGTTATTTACCATTTATTTATAGTCTCAAGTCAGTGCTTCTTTGACTCTCATTTTTTATTGTTCAACCTTCAACTTCACGATACTAATAATAATGACAAAAAATAAGCAACTATTATTTGTATTATTATCGTTTATAATAATTATTTAATTGAGTGCTTCAATGTATTTTAATCGATTACTTATTACATTATTTAAAGTAGTTATAATTAAAGGTTAATACATTCTCGTCCTTGTTGTGATTATTATTGATATTATTATTATTAATTATTATTTAATTCAATTACTTAATTCACATTCATTCATTAATATTCTTGACTATACATCATTTATAATTCAATCGCATACAATTTAATTCGATTTTCACATTACTATATAACTCATCATTATTATTATTATTATTTTGTATTAAATTTGTATATCTAAATTTCTATATGGCGATTTTTGGTTCAAATTGTTTAAGTAGGGCGTACAGTATCAATCAATCTTTCTCTCTCTTGCTCTCTCACCAACTCGATATTCCTGGTAGACTCACCTCTTCAACGTCGAGTGCTCGGCCTCTCCCTTCTTTTCCCTCCTGTGCTCCTCGTGTGGATATCAGGCAGTGATTAAGCGATTCTATTATAATTAGCGTGAAAGACATCGGGGCATGCCCGTCACGTACGTAATTGGCGCTGAGCACACAATCTCATATACCATATATATCGTGTTCATTGCGCCGGAACATACCTACGAAGGTACACACGTGAGGCGAGGAAGGGGGGAATCATTATGCGCCTTAAAAGCTGCGCAGCGAGCAGCCGAATCCATCGGCATCTGGAAAGAATGTGGTAAAAGCGCTACTCGTCGAGTAAACTCGGCGCAAAACCATTTAGAAATCGCGGCTCTGCGAACCAAACGGCTTTGAAAGAAGGTAAACTACGGTGGAAGACTTTCCAGATGGGTTGGGAGCACCTGTTGGATCATTCAGATATGATTGATGCGGCTTATGTTGCTTAGAAGTTCTTCCACCAACTTTCCAGATGTCCGTATGCCTGATGTGGAAACTAAACAACCAGAATGGCTATTGGGGTGATGGCAGTTTTCAGAGATTCCTAAAATTTCGTAGGGGATATAAAAATGGGGTCAAACGAGGTGGAACGGTCAAGGAAAGTCGTTCGGACACTGTGGAATCACCTGTTGGATCATTGAAAAACGATTGAGGAACCTTTTGGTCCCTAAAATCGTTATAAACCTCACCTAACACCCAATAGTCCACTTTATGTCGAAACTGAACTACCAATCCTACAGATCCCAATTTACAGCTGACTATCCTCCAGAATTAGGAGCCTAAAGAAGGAATCTAGGTATTTGCTGGTCGAGTCTGGATATAGCAACGACAAGACCAGGTAATTAGGTACTAATTACCCGCAGTAGGCTTAGAAGTGTTCCTCGAAGCGTCCCAAGGGAACGTCCCAACAAGTTGGGTGGTAATTGGATTGCGGAATTCCAGCCGGTCGTTTAGCTAAACCGTAGGCTTTCTCTAGATTTCATTGCGGATGTTTCGTCCAACCTAGACCCATCAGGAATCCACTTTATCAACCGGTTCTCGGTTCAGACCGCTAAATCGGTAAAGCCATCGACCAGTAGTGCCACCTATGGGCTCCGCTTCGAATTACCGAGCTCCCAGTCCAGCGCGCTGGATAACAACTCGGCGCAACCCCCCAGTCGGCAAGTCAATCAACTTCGCGCTCTGGAACGTGGCGCCATCTAATGGCAATTCCAATAAACTCCGCGTGGTGAAAGACCTCTTCGGTTAGCTTGTTCTCCTGGGATTTCGATACTCGATTTGTCGACCGCTTGGTCATCTCGGGACCAACGAATCCCTCGGTTCTCCTTCCAACTTATCGATCGCCCTTCCAATGTTACCCCTTTTCAACTGAAGGCAGTTCGGACCAGCTGTCGAATTGCATCAATGAACCTCTCGACCCCATCAAACCTGAAGAAACTATCGGGTGTCTTTGATGAACGGAAAAACGACTTGGTGTTGTTTTTGATGATATCTAGAATACATTTCAGGTATAAAGAAGGCTGGGTCGTCTTGATGGCGTCGTAGAAACCATCAAGGCTTTTTTCTAGGTTTTTTGGGTGCTGTATGAAAAGCTAATTGGAATTCTTTTTGGCTGCGCAGGATAATTTGAGGATTGAATGAAGAGCTAATTGGAATTTCTAGCTAATAGCAATTCTTTTGGGTTTCAGGACCTCAAAGATGGACTTGCCTGTATCCCTGTTCGGACTTCTGCTGATGTTGACCGGTAAGGAATACTGATAATAGATCTAGACTGAAAATGCAATGTTGATCTTTCGATTTAACCGTGAACCCGGGGATTTACGACTACCTATTATGATTAACGAAAACGAGTTGTTCTCACTAACACGGTTTTCCTAGCGATTAGTTTCGCCAGGATTGCAAGGTAAAAAAATTCGTGACGACCTCGTAGTGGAATTTTATAAGTTGGTCACGGAGAACGCCTAGGTCGCAAGTTGATCCGGACACGCTTGCGATAAAAAGTTCCGTAGTGCTGGTGTTCAGCGTTGGCACGATGGTGGCAGGCTAGAGGCCAATTTGGCCCCCGCAGTTAGCCAAGGGATTGAAGGCTTCCTCGGATAGTCCGGACATATTGAACACCCTTGATTCCAAAGAATGAGTTTGGAGCCACCTGGGTTCGCGCAGAATCGAAATGGCTGGAACGATCATAAATCTATGAAGTACTCGACGTGTTCTAGATCGCCAAACGTTACTCCGGTGAATAAAAGCCACAGGGGATCCTCGGGTATAAACTGCCAAAGAATGGCACAGTGCTGAAAGGAATCCCTGATTGGTGGCTGGGCGTTTCGTGCTCTTTGCGAATACTTCGGTGTCCGCATCAGAGACCAGTTAGTTTCCAGGCTGGAAACCGTGCTGGAGGATGCTGGAGAACCTGGTGATGGTTACGAGCGGAGCTTACGTCATAGCTTTCCAGAAGCCTTCATTGGCCAACTGCCTAAAGACATTTCTTGGTTACTCCAGCCGATTAGACGGATGTCAACATCGGGGTCGTTACCCGGAGGGTCTTCAACGTTTGCCCGTATCGATCCAGAACCAGATTTAAAAATCTTCTGTCTCAACAATTTTCCACGTCTGATCTAGTATTTCGAACGTGTCGTCAGAACTGAAAGAATCTTCTATCGGATCAGCTTCATCGTTCAACATCATCTCAAACGGGTTTTGATGAATCGCTGGACAAAAGTTGAAGAACTCGAGTGGGCAAGAGGTATATTGAGAGCTTGGAGGAATTCCGAGATCGAAGATACCGACGAGAGAATCCGTATCGTCGTTCAAGAGGGACCTGGACTTCTGGACATCGGCAAATTGACGCCGACCAACGTGAATTCAACTTGCTTGGAGAAAATCCTTGGCAATCTCCTGGTCCTCGAACCTCTTGTACGGAATTACTGTGCGACACTGGAATACGAGTTTATCGGCGGCGAACCATTGGCTCTCAATCTACTGTACGTCGTCAAGAGGATCCGAAAGAAGAGGACCTCGAAAGACGTGGAAAGATATCGGGACAAATTGGCCACTCGTGTTAAAACGGAAATCAAAGATTTGAGGATTGCTAATATCAGATGTGTCAACGAACTGAGGGGGACAAGGGTCCATGGGATTTACGAGAAATGGATTGTTAGTGAGGAAATGAAAACTTGTCTGAATGTGTTCTCCTTGAAGACCACGAGACGGAAATCATGGGACCCAACAACGGTCATCTTTGGAGTTATTTTTGTATATCGAAAATACAGAACGTGATTTATCTTTCAACGTTGTATTTTGTTCCTTCGGCTCTACATCTTATAAGTTACGATCCCGCGCTATCCGCTCAATCTTCCTAAAAAAATCATTTACAAGTATTTTTATTGAGTGTCTTGAAAAACCCTCGATCTAAGTTATAAGAATATACAATACAAAATCTGTCCCCTTCTACAAATCCCAAAGTTGATCCTGGTATGACCTACTCGTGTATACCCAAGGTGAAATTCGCATTGCTATCTTTTTCCCCTTTTGAAAAGAAACACTTTTTGTTCGAAACATTTTCCTCCAAGATCCGTACTTCGTGAGATATAAGCTTGTACCCCTTCACCCGAGACACCCGGTATATCTCCACGTTTTATCGAATAACTCAGGAACTATTCAACCTACATGAAAATAAAAAAAAGCAAATTAAAGGGCATTTATTCCTCTACGTGATCCGTTTATTATTAAAAATCCCCACCCTAGGGAAAAACCCCTAAAAATTAAAAATCGCTAGAAAAAAAGGAATTTTAAAGGAAGTCGACTTCTACTCATTAAAGGCTTAATACTTGGATCAACGTTACGCGGCAGCGACACTCGCTCGGTCTCGAATGCCGCGGAGAATTTCCTCTGACCCATAATTTCCTCGCTAATGTGTGTACGCCCCAGGTTCGTTCTCGGATCAAGCTCGAACGGACTCGTGCCCCGCGCGAGAGTGGCCCCTCGCGTGAAGAGAAGAAGTAGCCGTGAGGCGTGAGATGTTTCACCGTGGACATCCACCACGAGGGCAACACTTATTCTCGCGTCCCGATCGAATTCCCCGATCCTGATGCAAAATCCCCTAGCGTGTTGAATGTACACACGCGCCTCTCGTGTTCCCTTTCCAATCCGAGCACCAGAATCACTGAGAGTAAGAGAAACAGAGGATGAGAGAATGGAACTCGTAACAGCGATGGATGCATCTTTCCTAGGCAGCCCAACCACATAGTAACATTCCGGCACGAACCACGGAACTGGCTAAGAGCCTTGACTAACGCGTGACAACTTTTCTCCGAGAAGACTTGGGATTTCAGTCTCTTGATCGAGAACACGAGATCTTCTGGGCTCCGATACGTCTCACCCTGCTGGGACTCCTACTCGAACCTTTCATTAATTTTACACTAGGAAAAATCACCAAATTTCGTTGAGGCTGACGATTAAGAAATGGCTAAAATCAGAGTATTATAAGCCTTGAATGTTAATCGTGATGGCGTTTTAAATTCAATTTGAACACTAGTTTGTATAATAATATAAACAAAAATAACAAAACATGTATTTAAATTTCAAGCTACTTTAAAAAAAAATCAAAAATAATACTTGTTGTATTCGTGATAACGATGATAATGACAATTTTTTAAAAATAACTTCAGGCTGAAGAAAATAATCAAAAGAATTGATCAAATTCAGTAAAATTGTACGTTCTACCTTCAGCAATGCCATCAATTCGGTAAGGTCTTAACATCACGTACGATAAATTCGCGCCACCATTTAAATTGATTTGACGTACACGAACGGTTCTTCGAAGATATCGATATTGATCTATCCGTCGTAAGCGTATAATTTGTATTTGAGAGCTCGACCAATCGAAGAATTATTTGTCTCTCGTATAAATTGAGCCGGGTCGTCTGCCGTTCTGGATTTACGGATGTGTACGTGACGACAGAAATTTATGCATAACGAAATCTCAGCCCGATTGTAAAAAATTGTCCAGCTGGACAAAGACGAGAAAACAAGGATTTCACGTTTTCACTCTCGTCACTGGGTACCTAAACAATCACCCAAGATTCAAGGTCGTTCGAGGTCATTAAAGGGGCTTCCATTTGTAAAATACTACTTTGGCATAGACCTTTTATTTATATTATATTTATACATGCATCTACAATACTTTCAGTTTGATATTCTGACAAGTACTATTTTTTAGATCGATGTTTAACTGATGAACTAATGATTAAAAAAATTCTCATTTATAGTGTTTCGAAAAGCTCTCGAGTTAACGTATAAAAATATGAATAAAAAAATAAACATTTTTTAACAAATTCCAACCTTGACCTTTGTATGACCTTAGCGTTTATTCTCGAGGTATAATTCCCATTGCTATCTTTTTCTTCTTTCAAAACCAAGCAACTTTCGTTGGAAACATTTTTCCCCGAAATCCGTACTTTTTGAGATACAAGCTTGTAACTCTTTACCCATGCCACCCAGTATATCTCCACATTTTCGCCCCTAACTCGGGAACTTCGGAACGTATACAGAAACAAAAAAAAACACGATTGAAGATCGTTAATTCCTCTATCTGATCCATTATTCAGAAAAATTCCCCAAGCTAGGGAAAGTCCCTAAAAAAAATCAAAACCAAGAAAAAAAACCTGTTTTCCGGAAATTCATTGATTGCTCGGTGTTTTATCAACGCCATAAAAATTTTAATGGAACCTCTACCATTTTCCACGAATTTCATAGTGATTCCGTTAACCTTGAGTGGCCTCGTCACTAAAATAAAAAAACAAATGTCCAACGAGAAACGACAAAAAAAATCACGACAAAGTTTAATCTTATTTCTCGTGATTGGACGGTACGGAAAAGTGTGTGACGTTTGTAGCCGGGCCACCCGTTATTGACGTTCCGCTACCGGCAATCTTCGGGTCCATTCTTTCTCCAGCGATCTCGAGAGGCTCTTATTCCATCGGCGATTATCCGCGTCGAATTCGCTGCTGCGTGGCACGTTTGTAAGGGCGGGGGAGGCGGGCGAGAAGAAGCGGATTGTGGAGAGGGGAGGGAGGGATGAGGAGGGACATCGAGCTAAACTTTACGAGGGCTTTAATAGCCTCTACGCTTGTTAACGGCGCGTTATAAGCGGTGATGCCGAGAGTCGCTTTGCGACAGTTCCTTCGATCGTCGTTCGATCCCGTAGACAAGACAATGGGCTCACCGATAATAGCTTGCCTCAGTGCCGCGAGTCTTCTTATTCTTGCTTCTTGTTTCTTCGGTTCGATCAACGCGGACTCCTCGCTCGATGCTGGTAAGAGACTTCCACTATAACCGTGGAAAGAAAAAAAAAGAAAAAAAAAAAGAAAAATGATCAAACAGAAGTCCAGAAGGACACAAGCACACTTCGAGTGGGACAGTCGAACGGGACACACCGAATCAAGACAGAGTCCAATTATTGTAAATGTGTAAAGCTGGCGTTTGCCAACCTAGAGGCCAACTTGACATACCCTTATTAGCGCCAATCGCCAAATTCATTCGATTCCAGGCGAAAGCTCGACCGAAGATCCGAACCTCAGCAACATTGGATTCAGAGTATTCCCGTCTGAACGCCTCCTAGGGATCTCTGGTCACGCATCGATTGGTAAGGGCTTGGTAAGACATTTCGTCCGACGACCCGGACCTACCAGATATACCAGGATCAGCAGGACAAGCCCACGACCTCTATATGGTATAATCATTTTTTGGTTGATCAACCTGATTGTGGAACTTTCAGGCCTGTCTAGATCTGATATAGGGTTTTCTAGGACTGCCTGATAACAGGTCTGATGTAGGAACTTCTAGAACCTTCTAAGTCTGATAAAAGGTCTTCTAGAATCTCCTAGGTCTGATAAAAGGTCGTCTAGAACCTCCTAGGTCTGATAAAGAATCTTCTAGCTCCTTCTAGGTCTGATAAAGGATCTTCCAAATCCTCCTGATAATAGGTCTGATAATAGATCAACTTAATATGGAGGATCCGGAAGATCCTTCATCTGGCCTTCAACTAGTATCAGAATTGAAAGGGCCTTCATCAGGGTTGATTCAATCCCATTGAGAAATGTTCAGATAATCAAGGGTTTGATGTCACCTAGAACGCCTTGATGGTTTTCCCTCAACACTTTTTCATCTCTTTCCTAATTTCCCGAACTGTTGGTGAAGGCGGTTCAGGCAAGAATCCATCTAGATTTGATGATTTGATTCGGAGGTTGGATGATCAATGTTGAAAGTCTTTTGGAACTTGGAGAGCCGAACGAGCACTGTGGAGCTCTGGGCAGTTCTGCATTGAGCCAATGGCTGACTAAACTAATTCATTTAGACATTTAGCTTATATCTGATCAGGCTTTGGGTGTGGAATCATCGAGCTGTCATTTACCGTAGTTTCAGGCGGGTTGGGCGGATCCCTTGAGCTACAGCCAAACATTCAGCTACAGCCAAGCATATCAACACATGCTAGCATATCAACTGGTGGAAGTACAGACTACTTCACCTCGTTAGGCGAGCAAGGGATCCTGATAGTTGACATAGCAGCAAAAGGAATCGACGCTGCAGTATCAAACATCGTCGCCAACATCGATAACCACAAGAACGGTCGAATAAACGTCAACGCCAAAACGTTGAAGGGAGCGGTCGCCGGTAACAACGCGGAAAAGTACTTCAAGCATTTCTTCAAGGATCATTGGGTTGGCATCATTGCTCACATCATTCAAGAAATCGTCGATCAGTTCTACATTGGATCGGCAATATATTGTAGTAAAAAAAGTGGACCAAAAGAGGCGCTCACGTGAATGAAGATGGAAGTATACCTGATTACCCATCGTTTCTAGTTTAGGCACCAAATTCCAAAGAAAACGACAGCCAAAGAATAGCGACTTTATTTCTATACAGAATCTTCGAAAATTTTCTCTGTCCGAAATTGATGTACAAATTGACTTCCCTGAGTGATGTGACATCGAGAAATATTTGTAGTTAGCGATAACTAATAAAAATCAGTTCACGGCTAAATCGGGACGTAACCTACGCAAACCTACTAAAGAATTGGCTATTGGCTTGATTGGAAACAAGCCAATTGGAATATTCGGCTATTTGCTTGATTTTGCCCAAGCCAATTGGCACAATCGGCTATTGTCTTGATTCCAACCAAGCCGATTCGTTAGGCGAAGCCAATTGGATCAATCGGCTATTGGCTTGATTGCAACCAAGCCTGGATATCGACGCTTCCAATTGGCTTGATTGTGACCAAGCCAATTAGAATAAACCCAAACTCTCAGATACCCAAAAAAACCCTAATGTTCCTAATACTGATGAATCCTGATCCTTCGACAGATAAGACCCGTCAAGGTCACCTCAGCGTCACCCGTACCCAATATACGATCTTCGGATACTCTGTCCAGTTAATCAATGGCCAATCGTCAGGGACTTCCACAAAATTGGAAAATGGTTAAACCACTCCTAAATGGACGTCCCATGACCTCCGTTTGTATTCAATTTATCCATCCGGTCATCGTCTTCGTCCCGATCGAAAAGATGATTTATCGTTACCCGCGCAAGTTTTCTCTCCCCGGCCCTCCCTCGGCGCAGATAAAAATCCGTGCTCACGACAAACGTTTCTTTTTTTTTTGTTCCTTTTTCGTATGCCTACGTGTGTAGGATATCGAGGTGAGAGCGACACGGAGGACTATGCGGACGTGTCCGTAACCGCTGCGAGTCTTCAGATCGACATGGCCGAGGACTTTGATCAATGGGAGATAAACGAGTACGAGGATCCGGTTGGGAAGACTTATCACTGCTCTGCCCAGTCGCAGACGAAGAACGACACGCTTCAGCCTAATCTCGAAACGATTAAATTCCTCGACGATAATGGCCTTGCTGCTGTACGTCCCAAGAAAAATTACTATCAGGTCAGTGAACGAGATAACCTCTTTTGGTCAATTATCATTCGATCAAATGCCACTGGGACGAAACCTAGATTTACGAAATCTTCGTGGTCTTCAGGTTCATCAGATTCGCCGGAAAATGTGCTTGTTTGGCTTCGATCCGTTTCTAACGGATCCTCGTATTGGCTCCATTCACAAACGCTTCAAAAATACCCTCAGACTCATGATCTACAATACTCCAGGCATTTTTCCTGGCCTCAAGGTCATCAGGAACGATCTCGATCGCAAAAGAAGAAGGGAACCCCAAATCTGGTTCAGTTTTGAGGCTAGCTCTGGTCCACTCTCTTCTGAATTCGATTATGACAATTACTTCGTCACCGTTAGTGGCGACTTTGCTAGGATTCAGGCTTACTCGAAAATGCTCGTTGCCCTCAAGATGCACAAGAGACTCAACAATTTTAACAACTCGGTTAGCTACAAGGTAAGCCAAGTTTCTAATCAATATATCCAGCCAGAAGTCCAATAGACTTTGGTGACCTGATGAACTGGAGAACCTGACAGCTAGATATCTAGATCTGGATCTAGAAAAGACAGGACCATCAAAAGACATAGTTGGACTCCAACTTGGTTCATCTAGCAACAATCTTGAATCAAACCCAACCATATCCAGTTCTCCAAATGTTCCCAAAGCTTTAGCCAATCTCCCATTAGCTTTTGATGACCCACCAAGTCCATTTCTTGATCCACGCCCAACCTGATTCCAACTTTATTGAAAAGGATAAAAAATCATTCCAGATAAACCTGGATCTGGGTATAATGGAGGTAATAATGTCGAGTTTCGGCATAGCCCTGATGCGAGACAAATCCACATCGAGTTTGTTGGTGAAGGCCCTGAACGGAGTTAGAACGGAAATCAAGGATGACGAAACAGTGCAGCTGGAGTTCGACGAGAAGTTGAAGGAGGCTGCTGATCAAGTAGATCCACTTCTTTACTCTTCTATCTGGCTGCTCTCGATGGCTGAGAAATACGAGGTCGTAAGGATTCGCGACCGAGCTCGGAGTATTCAGGTCAGAAGTGTAAATCATCAAAAGGGACCGGTCGAGTAAATTGTCAAAGCGATTTGTCGTAGTTTACCTTTCAAGAAAATAAAAAAAAAACAACAACAAAAAAGGAAGAGATAACTGGAAGTAATTCCTTGCATCAGACTTTTGATCCTATTGGAATACCTCATTCTCCCGGTACCACTGAAACGGTATCACGAAGACCTCCAAACGCCATCATGAATTACAGACGATCTTCATGCACCGTCACTCTTCTCGCGTTTGGATAATTTACGAGCAACTTGACGCTTGCGGAACAACGCTGTATTTGTTCCTCCAGGTGGAGCGAATCATTTAACTCGGCTGGAGAACATTACAGGCCTGTATCATGGAAGAGAGTGCCCGGTCAGGACAGATTTCTCGTATCATTAATCCTGAACGTCGATACTCCAATTTCATTAGATTAATTCATCTGAAAGGGAAAGAGAGAGAGAGAGAGAGAGAGAGAGAGAGAGAGAGAGAAAACGAAGAGAGGAGGGGTGATGGTCCACGAAGAGAAAGGAAGAGCCCAACCGGAGTTTGCATGCCTCGTTTGCACGTCTCTCTAAACGATCGGGAGCACCGATTCACGCGACTGCTATTTCTGCCCTCTCATTTTTTTTCCCATACCCAACAGACCATTTATCATTCCTGATGAACGTGGCCATCTTCCAAGCAAAGATCCTCTTTTCCATCAAACTTTGGATTTACTTTCGTTTGGGTTGGAATGTGGGTCGAGTTGGTGGTGGCAAGTCTAGGATTCTGGAATATCTTATTCGACAGCTGAATTGAATAGATTGTTATTTAGTTATTAATTTGTTACATTTTAATATCTTTATTTTATGAAGACTTTTTGTTTTTATTAAATTGACCGACAGTTTTTATATTAAGGCATAATAAAATCTATCATCATCATCATCATCATCATCATCCTACTATCAAAGATCTTGGTTTCTGGCAGTTCTTCGAAATCTGAACCATTTCATGGGTGAGCCAAACCCATTCTTTTCCAGTTTGCAAAACAGTTGGTCAAACCCAAACAAACCCATTCTTTCCCAATCTGCAAAACAGTCGGTCAAACTCAGACCCAACTGGACGTTGGTTGAACATGGTTTGGGTCTGATTGTTTATTCCAATATTTCTCATTGGTCTTCTCTGCGCATGGTCCACTTTGCTAGGCTACCAGAGACCCAATAAAAAGAGCAACAGCAAGAAGAAGAAGAAGATGAAGAAGAAGAAGAGGAGGAAAAGCGTAAAACATAATATGTTACAGAGGTCCGTCGCGCGTCCACGTTTCATTGCGGCCGCCAGTTGTATAATATACCATATACCTACTACACGGTGCCGTGTATACAGCTATGTATAGCGTCGATATGAGCTCCGTAAATACTCGGGGCAGGCTATCCATAATGCATCTGCCACGCCCTTCGGGTGCATCGCCGGTGCAGCGGAAGAGTCCAACAGAGAGAGAAAGAGACGGAGAGAAGGGAATTGCAACCTGCACTTGAAGTCAGCATCGAGTCTTCAGGTAAGCGTGACCGGCTGCGGTGGGATGCCCTGACCAGCCAAAGAGAGCCACTTATTCCTCCTCCTCCTCATCCTCCTCCACTTCTTCTTCATCCTCTTTGAAAGAATCGCTGATACCTCCCAGCATTGTCGTTTAGCTGGTATCAACTGAATTCAAGTATATCCGGCGATCAGGAAAAATGAAAACCATCCCATTGGTGGTTAGCTTCCCTCTTTGATCCTCTTCTCTTAGCAGCCTCGATCATCAAACCGACTGATGGTGACATACAACTATTCGCAATCCTGAAACGAACGTCACTCTTCAATCAGAAATCTAGGGGGTATCGAGATCGAACAAATCTCTGGGTAGCTGACGACATCAGGCTTGAAGTTGAGACGAAGGAATGAAGAATTGCATGAAGAATGGAAACTTCATTGAAAGTTACACTTCGTTGGTATTGGGTCGGTTTTTGTAGAAAATTCTGATCATTGGGTGATCTGGAGAATCCTTTGATTAATGGGAAGGCTAGGACTCTGGACTTTTTTGTGAATCGTTGATCATCAGCTGATCAGAAGAGTTCCATTAGCTTTCAAAGCACGAAAAAGGTTCTGATTGACCTGCAGGTGTCTTTTGATTCAATCTACTTCTTCCAGTATCATGGCAGATGGCTGGACCAAGTTTGAAGTTTGATCAACCAAAACTTCTAAGAATCCATTTGTTTGGGTTTGTGCAACTATTTGGCAGATGCAAAATTTTGCAAAAGTTCCAAGGGTACATCCGCGTTCTTTTACCATTTCGTAATCCCCACGAAAAACCTTGTCATCATCATCATCTCATTCTATCTATATAAAACAAAAAGAATAATTGACCTAACCTGAAAATGTGGCAACCTGATAATTGAAGGTGTCGATCGTTGGACCCCTGGAGGTTTAATAGGGACGTATTTCTAGGTGATTCGAGGATGATTTATCCGTTGGAAATTTGTGGATTGATGATCGGTGTTGGTGTCTTCGTGCACGAGACGCCCGGAGGAGGAGAAGTGGATGCACGGCTAGGTGAGCTCGGTGAACGGTCAACTGGGACGGGGGAATTGCAGGAGATCGAGAAGAGAGTGCAAAAGGAGTTCTGTATAGTGAGGAACAGTCTCTTTTCTTCCGTTATCCAAGAGACTATCCATTGGCTCGACTAACTCTCTCTCTCTCCCTCTTTCCTCGTCTATTGGATGTTACCTCTCTCTCTCTCTCGACGTCTCGGACTCGAAGTTTTCGCTCCTTAGTCGTCTCCTCTGCTCCAGCTCTTTGGCTCTGTTCATCCCTCTCCAACCTCCCGGGCATACTCGAATGCTAATGGGAGATGCGATGCTCGATGGCAAACGAAACATTCCAGCGGATTGGAGATCCCGTATCAGGGACTCTGTTCGTTAGCCACGCCGGAGTCTCTCTCTCTTTCTCTCATCTTTCTCTCTCTTCGTGTGTACGTATGTGTTTTTGCTCTTCTATTCTCCGTTGGTTGCTATCTATCTACCTCTCTCTCTCATTTCTCTTCGTTGGAGTTTGTGCCTAACCCAAATCCAAACCCAAACAAACACGAATTCAAATAAATGCAAACCCAAACAAAAGCCAACCCAAAAAAATGCCAACCCAAACAAACGCAAACCCAAACAAACGCAAACTCAAACAAATGCGAACCCAAACATAGCAGGTTACCGCGCGTGCGAGGTACATAACCTTCCGTGGCCCTTTCTTTATTCATTTCTCGCGTCTCTTCTGGCTCCATCTGGATATGCATTACAGCCAACACGTCCTTCACCATCTCTTCCTTGTCCCCATCTTTGGTGTCCTTTTCCTCGAGGCAATCGTCCAGTTAGGGTGGAGTGCAGGAACGTCCATTGCTTTGTTGGTCCTTCCTTACTCCTGTCTTCACTTCCGACTGGACAATTAATAGACTCCCTGGAAGTCCTGGAAGAGGGATTAACGTGGCTCTCTTCGACTATATCTCGGAGCACTCTCCCTCCCTGGTACGAGCTATCCTTCATTCTTGAACATCCAACGATTGCACCAACTTTAGTTGGTGAAACGAATTGCCACTCGACCACTGTGGAAATCTGTCTTCCAGCTAGACCATTCATTCGGACACCCTAATACCCATTCCCAACCTCCACTTCCATCCTTCTTCTTCTTATCCAACACGAACCTTCTTTCTCTTCCGGCTGGAACGAGTTTGGACGCGCCTAGACTTCGAAACACTGACGTTCACCATCAGTAGTCGCTGGACTCCTCGAACTCCTCTTTTCAAATACTAATTCAGCTTTGTATCCATCACCCAATGGAATCTATCTACTATGAGACAACAGGATTTCAAAAATGAGTTTTTCCATCGTTTTCCAAAAAAATTGAAGAAAACAGGATCCCTGATCAGTATTATAGATAGAACCCAAAAGGACCCGCTTGAATCAAATTAATCAATCAATGCAGTTTGTAGTCACCCCAACATTGGGCAGGTTAGCAATTGAGATGAACGATTAATCGTGAAGGAAGTGACTAGGCCAATGGTCTCTTCCTCGTCACGCTCAGCGCTTCCTCATTGTTTTGCTCCATTTGTAGCGAAAGTCCATTCTCTCAGCTCCAGCTTTACCAGCGGTTGTCCAGATCACCAGGAATGTGCTTCGTCATTCGACTTAATGATTTCCACCTTGAGCCAACCCAGCTTGACCTTTTTTCTATTGGACTTTGATCAGCTGGAGATTGGGTATCCAGATTGGATATCACGATGACGACCAAACGGTTGGTCTTCTTCTGATGTCCTCATCGACCTACCACGTATCATCCCGAAGAGTATGATGAACCTCATGAACTTCAGGTCCGTTTATCATAAAGGATTGCAAAGATATCTCCGTGATACCACGGGGAGTCGAATGTAAAACGCAGTCGGGACGATCAGAGAGCACGAACGTGTCTAATGCCTCCAGCTCTCTGGTGGAGTACCGTGGGCGGTGCTCCGGCTATTCCAATTCACCGTAGCAACGCCATAAAACTGCCATTTAATTAATTCCACCAAGCAAGTAACCGAGCATTTCGCAATGACGGGCCACCTGGCTGCTTGGTATATGGTTGGCAGAGTATTTGCAGCCGAAGTGTTTTCCACGCCGGGCAACATCAGCAACCAGCCAGCTGAAGTGATTGACTCCGTCGTTATAAAAAAAATGACACTCGATCGTCCCCATACATTATTGATTAATGGTACCTCATGATTTATTATTTGTACACGATGAAAACGTATTGGGTACACATTTTTTATTTATTTTCGTCCCTCGCTTGTCGTACTTCCAAGTTATTTATTGCCTCCAATCCCTCGTATACTTTCCACCAGATTCGCTGGGGTTAGACAATGAGCTTGGTGCTGGAACGATTATTGGGTGAGCGTTGTCGAAACCCTAATATTTTTTATACTCTCTTGATGGCAGATCAAGCTGACTGGATTTTTCAGATTGGGTTGGGTTCGTTAGGTTTTGCTGATTAGTCATTTACAATTTGATCCCTAAATGAAAACGTGCCAGGAAGACGATGTCCATTGTAACATCTGGAATGCCACCCTCACTGATCAGAATAACGAGCATTAGTCAAATGGCACCAAGAATTGGGTCATCAGTCTCCACATCCAAGAACTCTACCTACATTCAGGTCAACCACCAGGACCCAATGACACCAAGATTGGGTCATCAGTTGTCACATCTAACACAAGAAGTCTACCAAGCTAGAAAAGAACAACCAAAACCAAATGGCATCAATTGGGTCATCAGTTGTCAGATCCACGAAGTTTGTTTGGTTTTGGAACTCTACCTAGCCAATGAGAAGGAATTGTCACTAGATTAGCAGTCCCTATCAAAACCCAACTTAGAACCCAAACCATCCCAGCCCAATCTTTGATCATCGTTTCATCCAGCCAGTTCTGGATCCTTCATCTTTATCGCAAGCAATGACATCCCATTGGCCCACTGGTTCATTGGATCAACGTAAATCGTCATCCAGGCTTTTGGCCTGGAACATAAAACGCTTCTCTTCTAGTTGGGGTATGGATACGGAGGTTGTTCGAGGGACCGTTACAACGTAGATACGATTATGGCGCACTGTTCCAGACACATTGATAATGCACCGCAGCAAATCGCGTGTGTCCGTTCTCCCTCATAGCACTGTGCAAGAAGTAAGAGCGTGGACTTCGCGTACAAACCCAATGGAGAAAAAAGTATAATGCATCAGCAAGGTGTAACCGAGTGTATATGTGAGGTTAGCTGGAGAAAGAGAAAGAACCAGAGATAGAGAAAGACCCCATGTGGATTAACGCGGGAGAGATTTACGTCACAATGAGCCGGACAAGTCGGCCACCTGCGCGAACTCCCGGGTAACCAACCGCCCCCTGCAGTAAAGTAAATAGTATCCTGGAAGTCTATATGAGCTACCTCTGCGTATGATGTAACGCTCGTGTAGACGTAACGGACGGTATTCCATGCCTGTTTACATGTATCACTTACACGTTTCTGCCATCTGGGCGGAAAGTCGGCAAAACTCCGTAGCGATCGGCATGATTAATTTTAACGACCCGACTGGTGCAATGCAAACCCGAGATTACGGACTCGCCGATCAATCATCGCCCGATTGTTAGATCTTTTCTTGATCAGCTAGGCTAGATCTTCAAGCCTCTTTCGAACGTTTCTCAAGCTTTGCACTCTCGCTGATCCATCATTCGTTTAAGCCAATATTTGGCTCTTTGATGATTGCTGGATTGGACCGGATTTTTTTCTAGGTAGCTTGGATCATCCGTGATCGAATGAAAGATTGCATGTTCTTTGATGAGTAGCCTGGAAGTCTTGGAATTTTCGAAGCAACTTCGATTTTCCATCATTTTTGATGTTTTGATGTCCTGTTGGTTTCTAAGTAGCTTGGATGATCTGGCATTTGATTCGATGACATTTGATCGAATATTTGGTCTTTTCCTGATTAGCCAAGAAACCCCATGTTTTTCCCAAGCACCTTGAAGGGCCCTCTATTTTCTAAGTAGCTTGTCCATTCTGTTATATCCTGAGTAGGTTGGAGGTCCTTCGATTTTTCGAATACTTTGGATACATTGCCATTTCCCAAGTAGCTTTACCATTCTATCATTGTCTAACCAGTTCCTGTCCCATTCCTAGATGAGCTTGTTTGTTTGGGTTTCCGTCATTTTGACAGGTATCACAGTTTACCGGTCATCAGATGCTATACAGTCCGTATCAGGTGTACTTTCCTAGATGTTGGGTGTTCCATTAGGTAATGAAGATACACCGAGGCAATCAAAAGTGTCATTTCTGTCCATGGTCATCAGTGTACCCCACAAAGAGTGATGAGGCTTTCTAGTCATCAGCAGGTGATCCCTGGTAAATGGAAAGGTATCGTCTCACTGCGCAAAACAAATGGTAGAGAGAGATCAAGAGAGACCACTCTCTGGTTCTTTTACGTTGGAGAGATTGAACTACGAATCAGTGGGGTTTGCGAGGAGAGAGTCTGAACGGCTTCCTGGAGCCTGGAGCAGTATACCGCCCACCGGTATTCACCATTGGACAAGGATAGAGAAAGGATGGCAAATAGAGCAAGAGAGAGGCAAAAAAAAGCAAATGGTGGAAAATGGAGATAGAGAAAGAGGGAGAGTACAGGAGCAACGGGAGGATCAAGGAGTGGACCTTACGGGGCAGAAATATGTCTACAGTCACCAGCAATGCATCCATATACTCCGGGCATTAGCAAGGAGGAAAACGACCAGCGAAAGAAATGCTTCTGCGAGCACCCAGCTTCGGATTACACATTCACCGTGCACAATGCGTATGATATCACAGATGGTATCTTTCTGGCCCACGAGGGGATACCAAGAGTCCAAAGGTACCGGGACCAAAGGAGAGAAAGAGAGAGTACGAAAAGGATACAGAGGATCGAAGGTATATATATATCTGACTTGATGGTGAGGGGACCTGGACCTGCGCAACTCCAGGATGAGGCAGAAGGCGCGCCAGGAGCCCAACATCTTCTTCTCCTTCCTCGTCGTTGTCGTCTTATGCTTCTCGGGTGTCTTTGGATCCGAACCTCTCGACGTCCATTTTTATCATAACAAACAGTGCGGACTATTAATTGTAAGAATCGGGATTACACATGGATTTTATGAGGTGTAGAGTTTCGTCTTGACCAGCCAATGTGTTTATTTATTTATTTGATTTTTTATTTAGTTACTTTTTTGTTTATTTGCTTATTCAATTATTAATTTGATGGATTTTTTGTTTATTTACTCGTTTGATTATTTGTTTATTTATTCATTAATTTTTACAATTATTCACTTTTCTATTTATTTACTCAGTTTTTTGTTAATTGATTTATAGATTCATCTGGGTGTTTCTTCATTTATTTCTTGATTCATTCAATAAATTATCGGAAAATTCATTTCTTCATTTCTTTAATTATTCAATTATTAATTTATTCATTTACGCAATTATCCAGATATTAAGTTTACTCATTTTAAGAAAAATTCCATTTAACCTAATTTACCCACATTAGCTTCCTCTTCTACTTCTAATCAATAAAAAATCTTCTAATCAATAAAAAATTTCAAAAATCAAACGACTAAATATCTTTCCAAGGGTGGTAACCCTTAATCATTTTTTTCCCCAGGACGTCTCCGAGCCTATCAATCCATATTCAATAAAAACTGAAAGATCCATGTAATCAGGTGCCCAGAAAGGTAGGCTGTCTTTTTTGCCCGGGTGGTATTCGACGAATGTAAGAAGGGGAATAAAAAAGAAGAAATCTATGATAGCCATTGGCCACCAGTCGATATACTCCCGGGGTTCGTCGAGCCTCAAGAAAATCCCGGACGCGAATCAAGGAGGCCTCAACTATGAATTAACCGTGGCTGGCAGTTACGCCCTTTTTGTTATCGGAAGAGGGCGCTGCTCGCATGCGAACCGGGCATTACAGAGGCGCTATTAATTGCTACCACGCAACGTAGAGTTCGTACGAGAAAAGTCATACGTACACGCATACAGATGTACTATTGGATGGAATAATAAATACGAGGACATCAAGACCAAGTATGAGAGAGAAAGAGAGAGAGAGAGAGAGACATTGAGGGCGAGGGCAAAACTCGCGTGGATCAGCGATCTTGCGTGCCCCGTATGGTGTATTTAACGAAGGATATCTTTACGTCGCGAAAGAACCGGATCGAGTTCACAAATCACTCCGGTAAGAGTGTTATTACATTTAACACGCTGATGCGGAATATAATTTCGAGGTTATGCGCCGCCTCGACTTTCCTACCTCGCTGCTTTCCACGTTCTCGTTTGCACTCACGGAGAAACGCCAATTTCGCTCTGTGTGACACATTCCTGAAGTTATCCAGATGCCTTCGTGATAACGTGACGACAACGCGCGCTGACTAAGCGAGGAACGAAATTTGTTTGGGAATGCAGTTGGGGAATAGCGGTAAGTAAGGGAGCAGTACTTGGGGGAAAGTCAGGAGATATGGACGGTAGCCATTTTGGATCGAAGGAAGGTATTTTGGTTGGATGGAAGCTATTTTGGTTTGATGGAATCCATTTTGGTTCGTTGGAGAGCATTTTGGTTTATTGAAGACGATATTGGTTTATTGGAAGCCATTTTGGATCGATGAAAGCTACTTTGATTCGTTGGAATCTATTTTCGTTTATTGAAGACCATTTTGGTCTGTTGGAAGCCATTTTGATTCGTTGGAAGCCATTTTAAATCATTGGAGACAATTCTGGTTTATTAAAGACCATTTTGGTCTGTTGGAAGCCATTTTAAATCATTGGAGACAATTTTGGTTCATTAAAGACCATTTTGGTCCGTTGGAAGCCATTTCAAATCATTGGAGAGAATTTTGGTTCATTGAAGACCATTTTGGTCCATTGGAAGCCATTTTATCAGTTGGAAGCCATTTTAAATCATTGGAGACAATTCTGGTTCATTGAAGAGCATTTTAGTCCATTGGAAGTCATTTTAAATCATTGCAGACAATTTTGGTTCATTGAAGACCATTTTGGTCCATTGGAAGCTATTTTATCAGTTGGAAGCCATTTTAAATCATTGGAGACAATTTTGGTTCATTAAAGACCATTTTGGTCCGTTGGAGGCTATTTTGGTTCGTTGGAAACCATTTTAAATCATTAGAGACAATTTTGGTTCATTGAAGACCATTTTGGTCCATTGGAAGCCATTATAAATCATTGGAGACAATTTTGGTTCATTGAAGACCATTTTATCCGTTGGAAGCCATTATAAATCATTGAAGACAATTCTGGTTCATTGAAGACCATTTTGGTCCATTGGAAGCCATTAAAAATCATTGGAGACAATTTTGGTTCTTCGAAGACCATTTTGGTCCATTAGAAGCCATTTTATTCGTTAGAACCCATGATAAATCATTGAAGACCATATTGGTTCACAATAAGCCATTTTGGATCGATGAAAGCCATTTTCATTCGTTGGAATCCATTTTGGTTCATCAAACACCATTTTCGTTCATTACAATCAATTTTTCTCCATTTCAAACCATTTCGATGACGAGTCGTATTTGGCCATTTTGATAAACATCGATTGAATGCCATTTTGATAAACATCGATTGAACGCCATTTTGATGAGACGTCATTGAAGGCCATTTTGACCAGAATTCATTGTCGACCATTTTGATCCCAATTCCTTTCCCCTTTTGATGAAGATTGAACGCATCAAAGTTCAATTATAACGAAGGAAGAGAGTGATAGAGCGAATCGTGCGGATACAAGAGGCAGTTTCCTCGACGTTAGTAGGTGGCGTGTTGGCATGTTACGGCTGAGTGTAGCCCACATTAATACACCGCAGGGCGATCAGCTTAACGTTCTCAAAGCCCGTTATTGTACAGAAGGAGATTCTCCCGGCCCATACGGGCAAAATCCCGGATGGACCGAGATTTTAAAAATGGCAAAACACGATCAACGAATAAACGAGGAAGAGAGTCAAAGCCCTCAGGGACATTTTGCCCACAATCGGACAGGCTGATGCACTCGCCGGAAGCACTAGTTTCTCGCACGCCCTCACCTCTATAAAATATCAAATGGCGAAAGGAAATTCATATACCGTTGCTCCCGAATTAAGATAACTAAATCCGTTTTTAAATCGTTTTTAAATCATTTTAAAAATACTTTTTTTATGATTTTAATAATTATGATTTTTTAGGGACAGAGAGAGTTTTTTAATCACTTCTTCATCAAAAATGAATAATAAAACATTTTTAAAACATAAACATTAAAAAAGACTAATAAAAAATAGTAAATTTGTGAAAAATTATTTTTCAAATATTATTTTTATTTCTTTTCTTTTTTTCAAATTAAATTTTTATATAATTTTTAAACTGTTTAATTTAATATTTTAGTTCGATTAATTTGAATTCAATTTTAACATTTAATTTGTTCAAATTAACCTAAACAAGCAGACAAAATTCAAACATTATTTGGATTTCGTCAATTTTGTAAAAATGTATTTTAATTCAATGTTGAATCTTCAATCCATTAACCCGACTAATACGAATATGATTTTATCATTTAATTTGATAATAATCTAAATGCATTTTTCTATTAAAACATATAAATTAAAATAATTAAAAAAATAATTATAAAAATCGAAAACAAAGTTTGTTTGGATTAAAAAAAAACTGTTTATTTTGAATAAATTTTATGAAAAATGCAGTATACACTTTTGGGAAAATTCGGAGTTCGATAGAAGAAGCAGAGGGAAATAAATATATGTTTCACCTCTGGCTTTTGGTATGTCGACTGTCATATGTACACGTGTGGAACTTCTTGAGGCAGAATTGCGAAAGAGAGAGAGAGAGAGAGAGAGAGAGAGAGAAAAATAGAGGGAGAGAGAGAGAGGAAGAGAGAGATTGAGTGAGGAAGAAGACAAAGTGAGAAATCCAGAAGAGGGTCGTAGCGGGTTCGTGCGAGGGTGTTCGGGATCGTGTCAACGATAGAGTAAATTTACGGCGGTCACCGAGCGAATCCATTTGTTTCATCTGCATCCGCTTAGCACGCTAATGTTACCTCCTGCGGCCTATTTCTATACGATTCTCTCCATCTCCCTCTCTCTTTCTCTTTCTCTACCCTTCTCCCCCCTTTCTGTCACTGTTTCTCTCTTTCTTGGTCTTTTTCACACATGAGGCGAAAAACGTCAAATAGGCCACCGTGTTTTCACAGGATAACAAAAAAACGTTCCTGATTATCTTTTCTTCATGATTTTCTGATGATTTTTGTTTATTTATATTTTTAAATGAATTGATAAATAAGTCAATAAATGAATGAATGAATGAATTAATGAATAAATGAGTAAAGAAATAAATAGATAAATAAATGGAAAAAATAAATTAATCAATCCAACCGACCCAAACAAACCCAAACAATTACATAGATAAATAAATAAATAAACTCATAAACGAAGAAACAATTAAATAATCACATGAGTAAATAAATAAAAAAAAATCAATCCAATTAACCCAAACAAAGGCAAAAAAATAAATAGATGAATAAATTAAAAAATAAATAAATCAATCCAATCGACCCAAACCAACCCAAACGAATAAATAGATTCATAAATAAATAAATTCATGAATAAATAACAATTAAACAAATGCGTGAGTAAATAAATAAAAATGAATAAATCAATACAATCAACCCAAACAAACCCAAACTCATGAATAGATAAATAAATAACTAAACTCATGAATAAATAAACAATTAAAACAAATGCGTGAGTAAATAAATAAAAATGAATAAATCAATTCTTCCACGTGTCACAAGCTGTCACAAACGTCCTGTACTTTTTTTTTTACCATCGGTGCACTTACCTCGTATTCGTTCTCACGTGAGTCCAGGCTTACCAGTTCGTACATTTTCGCTCCGTGGGAGCTTTTCTCGCAAATGAGAAAAAGAGGAAATCGCGACAGGTTCCTCAACGGGTCGGAAAAGGAGATAGACAAAAAAAAATTGTTGCAAAAATAAAAGGATATTAGGAACGAGGAGAATACTCGAGGAGAATATCGAGAGGGGGTTACAAAAAAATTAAAATATATATATATATATATGTATGTTTATGCCAGAAGAATAGTTATCCATGTAGGAAGTTCTCCATCAAACTACCCGATCTTTGTGTCTTTCTTGGTAGTTTCTCCGTTTCGCACGAGAGCCCCGGGTCCAGGCGGTTAATAAAGTTGCGAAGAGGCGCGCGAGCGCGCGAGGCCGTCCCCGATAACAAGGCAACAGGAGGAGAGCAACGCGACCGCGGAGGCGCCTTGGGCCATTCTATAAATCAACTCGTCGAGGGAGACGGAACAACCAACCCGGAGAAAGATAGAAGCAAAGAAAAACTCCGAAAGCAGACAAGGAGATGTAGACAAGATTTAACATTTTTTTTATCTCAACCCCTTTTTTTTCACGTACATTAGGGTGAAAAAACATTGCGTCGAGAGATTGGACTAATGACGTCTAAAATCACGTTCAACCATATTCAGTTTTAGTGCATCGCTTTAGAGTTATTAAAAAAAAAAAAATGTTCGTAGGTACTGGAAATGTGAAAAATCTGGTGAAAAAAAGAAAAAAAAAATTTCGTTGCTTTCATTTAGTAAAAAAAAGGCTAATGATACTGAAATTGTTAAAATCGAACCCAAACAAACTCAAACAATATTTATTTTTAGTGCCTCGCTTTAGAATTATTGAAAAATAAATCAAAATAAAATATTCGTACTGGAAATTATTGAAAAATCTCGTGGAACAAACAAAAAAAATTTGCATTGCTTTCATTTAGTAAAAAAGGTAATGATACTGGAATTGTTAAAATCGAACCAAAACACTCAGGAAAAAATTAATTTTCGTTTATTCCATTAATTTTATTGATTTGATTAATTAGATTGATCCTACTGATTCAATAGATTCCGTTCTATTCCATTAACTCAATTCAAACATGATCATACTGGAATTAATAAAAAAAAATAGAAATTCATAAAGAAATAGATAAATTACCAAAAATTATGTTTTTTTCAACTCAAACATATCAATACTGGAATTAATAAAAATAGAAGTTAATAAACAAATAGATAAGTGGCAAAAAATGATATATATATATATATATATTGCTTGAAGTGCATTGCTCGAACGAGGGAAAACAAAGAAAGACTCATTTATAATGTTCGTTTGGAGATGGTTCTCACGGGTTGGAAATTTCGCCCACAGGGATGATATCTATGGGGAGAATTTCCGGATCTTGAGATAACGAGAATAAAAGAGTGAGAAAGAGGGAAAATGACATAGTGGAATTGCGTGACAGGGGAGGAAGAGGGGATAGCGAATAGCATACATAACGATACATAAAAAATATAGGCATAGTGCCAGATATTATACACATACATACTAATTGATCGTACGCGAATCGGGCATTAAATGGTTGTTTTCTTGGCATGCAGTCGAGTTACGTAGTTCCTGATAGTTTTCAAGAATAGTTCTGTCGATTTAGCCAAAAGAAACGTGATTGAAA
>JAPYZJ010001707.1:0-25800 GCA_030522765.1 Ophioninae sp. B BG-2022a
GCTGTCTATACCGGCACGGGTTTTCCACAGTTTCCCCGTGTCCTCGGCGAATGCGGTATAGTGTAGCTAAGTCGGCTGTGGACGCACTATAGGTAGGTTTGCTTAGCGAAGTGCGGGTAGGGAATGACAGGAAAGAGATGAACCAATGGAAGGTTACGGAGGCACGGAGAATTTGGAACTCAAGGAGAAAAAAGAGAGGAGATACGTAAAAACCCGCAAGGGTGTACATGGAATGAAGGAACCCCCCCCACTATAGGAAATAAAAGTGTAAAATATGAGTATTGTACTAATCGTTTTATTGTACCCCAATACTCCAACTAATGGCTAAAAGACTTCGAGAAAAAAAAATGTGGAAAAAAGTACTTTTTCGATTACACCTACGTTTGTAAACTTGTTTGAAGAAATATGAGTGGAAAACCGTACCGTCGTATCAACGAGCACTCCTATAAAAATTCAAGCTCGTTAGTAGAACAAATCATTACAGACCCACAAACGTAATAAATAACCGTGCAAACTACGTAATTTGTTATTCTCGTTTGCAAATCACTTTACGATCAAACAATTGCGAATAATCGCTCGTAATTAGCGGCTCGTAAAATAACTTTCTATCGGTTATTAATTCAAACGCTGCTTATCCGAGTTGTAACGAGGAGGTCGTATTCGTACGTTCTTATAGCGAACGCTACGTCTCTATGCATTTGTACGTGCGTTCACTACAAGATAAAATACGTGTACCAACACGAGTGTTACGGCCTACTCGACAGGCGAATGCACCGAGATTACGCTTGATAAGTGCAACACTTGAGTGGGGACGAGAATCACTTCGGATAGCATATACGCACAACGCGTTTCATCGCGTATCCTCATGAATGGAAATTTATGAACGAAACACTCAGCTGTCTGGAACACCTAGTGAACCCGACCCCAAGAGCCATCAGCTCGACGACAATGTAGGAAAAATCATTTTAACAAATAGCTCGTTAGTTCATCACCATCATCTGTACCTGGTTACTTTTTTGCGTCGTACTTGATTCAATTCGAAACTGGCATTTCGAGTGTTTCGTGCTCACTAATTTGTCATTTTCTCCATTAACGAATATCAATCAAAGAGAAAAAAAAATGTTACATACGTGACGATTCATCGGTTTATTGAATGCACATTTCGTCATTGAACATTTCAATGTCATTTTTTATTGCATTTTTTTTACCAATTCATAATTTCATCAAGTCGAATGAAATGGACTTTAGCTTTTTTCTTTTCATTTTATCGACTCGATTTTCCACATATGCTCCAATCCACTGTATAATTGGAGTCATCAACTCGAGGGGATTTCCACGAATCTACCAGCGACTCCGATCTTTTCCATATCTAACGTTCAATCTTTCACCTTTTTCAAAATATGGAAAGAGCAACCAGGGACGATCGAGGCAAAGATGGAATCGTATGACGCGAGTTTATCAAAATATGCGTCATCAATTTACGTATTGGAAGTTACATGTAAAAAAGAATGAGCAAGTGATTATCATAATAATAATAATAATAATAATAATAATAATAATCATGACGAAAGAATCGAGGCAGGAAACCTTGGAATGCTGCAATCTCACGAGATATATATATACAACGTAAAACTATAATGAAGACAGAAGACAACCAGGTTTTTTATTCGAGCTGCTGTGATGATGATTTATCGGTACATTCATCTCGCGAAACGCTAAGCACCACCCAGCGTGCGCGCGCACACACACACGCTCATAAAAACGAGATGCGTAGCGTTTATCACACACCGTATAATTTGCTACCTCGAAGGAGCTGGCGCCTGCGATTAAATTCTATCTAGCGTTGCAACGCCGTTCGCAAATAATCTAGCCGTGTAATTTCACAAAGCGAGAAAGACGGGAGTGAGAGTTTTTCGATGCTCGGGCGAGAAACGGTTAAAATTCATTGACATCTGGATGGAGGATTCCGAAGTACAAAGATATGGGAAGGATCTCGCAGTATCGCTAGAGGTCTATCATATGATGGAGTCTTAGACTTCTTAGTAGTTTATAATATTTAAACACAGTCATTTCAATACCACATTTCAAAGGATTGGATAAAATGTCAACAGTGAAATAATACTTTTTTAAGGGATAGTTCGAGAAAAGACTGGAAAATTTCGTATAATCAAAATTGATTTTGGTTCGAATTTGTGAAAATTATATTTAATGTATTTGTATTATATGTGCTTAAATTATTATAAACTTTTTTTATTTAGTATTATTTGAATCCAAAAGTTGACAAGATTTTATGTATTTTTTAGTTTTTATTTAGTTTTAGTATACTCTAAAATCGGTGGACTTGAAGCCCGTACCGTTGCGATGCAATGAATTTTTTTTTTCTCATTTTTTTATTCCCTTAGATCCATTATTTGGCGAAATATTTTTTTTCAGATTTGTATTATAGGTTATCACGAAAAATATTTGTATAATTATTGAGGTATTTTACTTACGATTTCAGCGAAAAAAAATAGAGGAATTAAAAAATAATAATTTTCGTTGCGTCGCATCGTTGCGAACATCAATCTCATAAAAATCGGCGGTTCGACAGAGTTGAAAATGTAATACTAAAACCACTACGTTTTCAATGTATTCGGTACGTTAGTACACTTTTCGTAAATCTTTTCTGTATTTCAGTATTTATTTATCAATTACATTTTTTGAAAATTAATTTTACTGTGTTATCAGTATTTATTTATCTACTAGTTCTTAAAAGTATTAAATTGATCGTTTTTTTGTTAAATTTCTTCCAATTGATTTAATAATAATAACAATATTAATCATTTTTTCAAATCAACAGCATTGTGGGAATACTGTTCGTAAACCTACAGTCGATCGAGTCCCTCCTGAAAATTCTGAGCTACTTTATCCACTGCAAACGTCGAACATCGAACCGAAAGAACGTTCGACCGAAATTTATCATACTTTTTCGTGGGATACTTCAAGAAGAGCTTTTGATGATTTTTCATGTAACGGAGTTACAGGAGTGTTGTAGATTGCAGGGATCAACAGTGGAATACAGCTGCAAAGAGGGTTCGTCCCCACACTCACCGTTGATACTCGCAGCGTATTCACGATGTCCCTCTGCATAATTCAGTTTAGAGCCAGGTCTTAAGATCCCCGAGGTGAATCGAGTGAAGCTCCGCGATGACTCGGAGGATCGTCTCGGAGCACTGGAACTTTCAAGTATCCTGTGACATAGCCAAGAACCGGAACGATCGCAACACGAACGCGTATACGGCTGCGTATAAGTTTATTGACGAGCATCGATAATGCTTGTAACTATGTACATGTATGTATGTACAGTCTTATCAAATAGTATCAGGCACCCTACATTTTCGGACTTTTTTCTTCTTTGAGGTGAAAATTTAATCAAAAGAGGTCTCCATTGTTTAGTTTTATATTTGATAATAACATTTTTGGTTTTTTTCAAAGAAAGCTATTGTGATAGTTTTATGTACTTTTTAAGAAACGGTATTTATGGGTTTGAATATTGCATAGTTAAAAAGTCACGAGAATAAATTTAAAAAATTCTCTTGTTTTAAATACTTGCCCAAAATTGTATTTTATATATTTAGGTTTTAGAATGTTGAATAAGAATTTATGGAATTGAATATTGCATACTTGGAATGCCACGAAAAATGAAAAAAAAATTCTCGTCTTCAATAATTATCTAAAATTGTATTTTACATATTTACGTGTTAGATCGTTGAACACAAACTTATGTGGTTGAATATTGCGCAGTTATAATGCAACGAATTGCATTTTAGAAATCTATAAAAATTCCTAGAAATCTCTAACTTTCATTACCCAAAATTGTGTTTTGCATATTTCAGTTTCAAACCGCAGGTTAAAATCCTAAAGAAACATTTGAGTAATTTCATGATGACTAAGTGAGAGCGAAAATTGAGAAATCAAAGAGAATCAATTTGATTAGCGTTTGGGTTTCAACGTCGCGAATTTGAACAACGACGATATTTGATACGGGTGCCTAATACTTTTGGCCGAGGTTGTACACACGTGTAAGCATATATGGATGCTTGTAAATATGTATACACGTACACGTGAATAAAGCGACCTGAGCATCTGCGGTGAACATAATAAAGATCCAACCCCGAAATGGAGACTCCCGGTGTGTTGGACCATAACCGAGGTCTAGGGGGTTGCATAATCACGAGCAGTTTAGCTACACGTGAGGGTATTATGGGTGAACGTCTCGGATGTATTGTGCATTCCTTGGAGCTAGCTTCACATGAGAAAGCTCCAATTTATATAGGTATACGTTTGCACGTAATTACGTATCCAGGTATCTAGGTGAACTTTATCAGGAAAGACAAACCGTGCGGATCGTTGAGGATCGTCTGCGTCATGGAATAGCAGACTACGGGGCTTTGTGATACGTATATGAAGGAGTATGTTATACCTAAAACACGTGTGAACATTAACCAAAGATTTCTAGGGCTCCAGGCAAAGATGAACCCCATTGACGATACACACTTCTTTTTCTTCTACTTCTTAGCTTTCTCCCTTATTCTGGCTTTGGCTTTCCTCTTTTTCGTAAGCTTAAACGATCCGCCACCACTTTTCGTTTGACTTCAGTGAGATTGAGTTGTAAGCTCAAATTAACTTTGGGTTGATCACATCAAACGAGTTTTCAAACAAATGTCGTGCTGGAATCCGTTTAATGGGAGAAACGAGTTTAGCAGTCTCGAAAAAAAAAAATGCGAAAACATAACGAAGTACCTATTACTGAAATGCATCGAAATTTAAGTCTAGTCAATTCGCGCCGAGCATAAAAAAGCATTTAAAGTTTTTTACATATACATACTCTCATTAATAAAATATGAATTAAGTAAACAAATTTTCTTAACAAAACTAATAAACCTTCTGAATAGAATTTACGAAGGATTATTCTTCGTAAAGTGTATGAAATAAAATAAAAACCTTCTCAAAATGATTACGAACAACGCTAAACTAACGTACAAATATAACCTCAAAGTTTTTATCTCAAATCGGTAAATAAAAATGGATTCCGGAAATTAATAAAAATAAACACAGCCCGATGTCAATTCGGGCTTTTACGGCGCACTTTTTACGGTGGTAGAAAAATCTATTGCGATATCGTCTGCTTCCTTTTTTTAATAATAAAAACAAAATAAAAACGCAGCTTGGGTCGTTCCTGATGATGAAAGAAAAAGTCGATTCAGACGCGTGTAACCTGCTGCAGCAAACCCTCTATCCGTTATGGCATAAAGGAGGTGCGCAAACTCGCCTCTTTTGGGGTAATCGGGCGCAGCTTATTTGACAAACGATAAGAGTCCGTAGGCTCACTTTTGACGCTGGACATTCTCGAAATTGCGTAAGTCTTCGCACTCGGAGGAAAAGCAGTCGAGGGTTGCGAGGGAGCGATAGCGTCGAATTAAACTCCCATTAACCAGATCAAAGTCGATTACCGAAGCTCCCTTCCCGCGCCCTTGTCTCATCCGTGCTAAAACTCGTTGGGGGACGATTAGAAGCGGAGAAATCAAGAGGAGGGAAAAAGAGAAGAGGGAGAAGATTTATTTAGATCGGCCAAGCTGATGTTTCTAAGTTTTGGTGCAAATTCTCATGGACTAAAGGGAACAACGTTTATACACGCATAGTATACAATTTTACCTCGTAAGTCAAGGATTTTAATTGGGAAACTTTCCAAAAGTCTAGAGTGACGAGTTCTGTAACTAGAATTATTTAATCGAGGCGGAGATCGAATTTTCGAGGGCACGTGAAAATTTCAATAGCCAAATATATCCTATGTGTGCCTACGCATATTTTTTAAGAATATGATGACGTTGAAATTTGCATCGTTGGAATGCAACTAAAATATTTGTTTTTTTTTTTGTAATTTCCTGAATGGCAAATTGGCCTTTGGCGAACTCACGCTGTGAAAAATACGCTAAGATTTTTTGGTACACAATATCCATAACTTAAATCTACGAAATTTTGTTTGCATAATAATCGAAATTAAAAAAAAACGACCGGGAAGTATCTTCGTTGTATCGCGATGATAGAAACTTCTATCAAATCTACGATCTGAAAAAACTGCTTCGACAGTTTAGAAATATTATCAACTTTTTCCAGTTGAGCGCTTTATCACATCCGCAATCCTTTAGGACGTAAACAATTTATCAAAAATACCCCGAAAACCTTGCAGCAGCGCGAGAGTAGATACAAATTTATGAGCAATCTGTTGCCCACGAACGACAGTTTTACTACTATTGCCATTGTAATTTACTTCGGTATAAAAAGCTGGAAATGTATCAAAGAAAAAAGTGTGTCCATTTTTGAGGTGTTGGCAAAAGAACGTCCGGTCGTGCCAGAAAGGACTTGGGCGAAACTGATTAAAAAAAAGGAGGAAAAAAGCTCCTTCAGAGCTACTCACATCCAAAAAAACTTAAATTTTGGTGATTCTTCTACCGTTTAACAGACATGATCATTAAAGCCAGCGATTTTTATGGACTAATTCATAAAATATAAAAAGCCGGAATAAAAAAGATTTTTGTTTGTTTCCCAAACAATGCAAATTTCAACACCGTAACGACTGAACTCAATTATCTCTTTTCTTTAAAGATTTTTTTGATGGCGAACAATTCGATATATTAAAACGAATATTTATTAGAGTTTCATTACTGTTATTCATTTTTCAACGAATTATAGTTTTATTGATCGATTTCTACAATAGTTTGGCTACCTTAACCGTCATTGACAAATCTATACGAAAAGATATACGAAATAGATGTCCCTCGATATCCAGTATACCGGAAGCGATCATTGCCAAGCAGTATGTCACAGAATGACTCGTGCATTATCAGATAATATTTTTCTTCAACCTATAACTTGTAGAGTCTATGGTCACGCATCGTCGCAATGATGACTTGTGATAGAGTTCCGTTAATAACACAATTGAATTGACTACTTGAACGATCACGAGAGCATTTTTGTTCAATTGGCCAAGGCTACCAACGGTCCCATTGGACGACACGGCAATTCGCTTTTCAGAGCGTCAAATGTGCGATCGACCAAAATCGATTATTCATTATTGAAAGCACAATACCGCCGAATCGATTCTTTATGTTAAAACGCGAGTTGGATATGAGGGTTAGCTCCAATCTGATGTAAGATAAATGGAGTATAGTCCTGGTATACGTTACGAAGACCGCGCCTTCTAAAGTGTATGTAATTTGAATCACAAATCAAGGCGGCATCCTCGTCATACACGGCTCCGTATTCAATTAGGAGAATACGAAGAGGCTATTATTTGCATTGTTAGTAATCACGAGAACTTACCGCCCTTAGTTGGCTACTAAGGATTCTATCGGTGTCGACGAAGCATTTTAGGCAGATCTAGATTTCACTCATAGACAGTTTGGCATCAGGGGTTTAAAAAAGCACATCATTGTCGAAGGTTCCATATCGCATTAACCGGGTGAAACTGTGCATCAAAAAAGCCAGAAAATCATCAACCAACGTATTTGAGTTCAGGCAATGATTCTATAAACTTTGAATACTTATTTCGAGAAATCGTGATGAATAAAACAACCGATTCGATCAGCGGACAATCAGCAAACAAATTTTAAAGATAGAACATGCATGAACTTCCTCGTTAGAAACAAAATTGATTTTCTTGTATACTGTAAAAATTCAGTATACCTTACCGAGAAAATACGACAGTAATTAATTCATTAAATCAATGCTTTAAAACAGAACATTTGGGAAATGCAGATCCATTTTTGGAACGAGAATATTAATAGTTTGTTTTTTTAGTAGGAAACACGAACTTCGATTGACCAGAAGGCTCCAAATTCCAAAACTACAAATTTCCTAAAGGTCATGCCAGCGAAAGCGCGAAATTTGTTTGGGTTTGTTCGGGTTCGTTAGTTTGATTTAAAACCCTCGATTTTAAACAAACCCAAAAATTTACCAAATTTGTACTTTCATACAAATTCGGGATTTTAAACCTTCTGGTCATTCCAAGTTCGGATTTCCTACCCCACCCTCCCAATGATACCCGTAATGACACAGATTCAAAGTATCATCCGATTGTTCTCGCCTGATGATTGTAGGTTAGGAATAGTTGTCAAAGAGCCAGGGTTACTGCGAAATGTCGGAAACATGCGCGACGTACGTTGCACGCAGTAGTGTACCAGAGGCTGAACGTGTATGTGGCAAAATCGGAGAGGAAGCAATGATGACGAAATAGCGTTCATTGGAATCGGAGGTGTGGAGTACTGGACGTGCGTGAAACGCCAACAATCCAACATATCGGGTATGTGGCAGAATGTAAGCGTTGCTACAGACGAATACGGATCGCTTGCGACGATCATAACGCCAGAAAGCGCGCGACGACAGCGCTGGGGACCCATTTAATATTCAAGCAGTCAGAGCACTTGATCGCACGACCCTCCTGATCGACTACAAATCATCCGACGTTGCTTCTACTATACAGCACCACGATCCCACAACATTATGCCGCTGGAAACGATTTGTCGTTTCGTAGCTCTGTACCAGTCACCCGATAATCATTGCGTTGTCGATGCGGAGATGAATCTGCTGTGATCGATGATGAAGACCGGTCTCGAACCTGAGTATCGTGGATCGTCAAGATAGCCCTAGATATATTCGTACGAACATCATAACCACCTGTTGAATCAAGCTCGATCTAGTAACTGAACAAAAATCATGGTAAAGCCAAGTAACAGGTTTTTCTATCCTAGCCACCTGTTGAAACAACCTCGATCTAGTAACTGAACAAAAACCATGAGGTTGAAGTTTGCAACGTTACAACGAAAATCATTTTTTTTTCATTTATCTGTTTCTTTTTCACGGTAATCGTAATGCAAATATCTGAATAATTATACAAATCTTAATTGTGATAACCTAGAATTCAAATATGAAAAAAAAATATTTCGCCAAATAGTAGATCTCAGGAAATAAAAAAATGAGAGGAGAAATTTCGCTGCGTTGCAACGATGTGAACTCCAAGTTTATTAAAAACCATGGTAGAGCCAAAAAAACGTTTCTCCAAATCCTATTTTTCAAATTGGCTCTCATATCTCAAATGTAGTATTTTCCTCAAATAAGTATGGTTTAGTTAGCCAATCTATTGTTTTTATCGCGCCCAAACATATCTGATCCGAACCATAGTCAAGCTTCTAATTTTTGTTTCATAAAATTCTGAGGGATTGGAAAAATGTTAATGTGTGATAAAAATTGGAAGGTAGTGTTTATGAATGGTTCATAAGAAAAAAAAAACAGAAAAACAGATGTTAATTGGTGCCTCAACAACAGTGATCTGCAGAAGCCATTCCGCAATTCCTAATGACCCATGCCTACAATTATCCATTCCCTGGCGCCACAGGATCGATCAAGTTGCCGTTAACTGGCGATCGATCCAACAGTCCGATTTCACATCGACGCTAAGATCCAATTGAAAACGACGCGGAGGGCTTTTCTTCAAGATCGATTTAAGATAAAACGCGTTCTCACGCGAAATCGTATAAATGAATTGATGCCGTCAGCTAGTGATGACTGTATCGGTAAAACGAGTGAAGAAAGATGACGAACGAATGGCAGGCTATAAAAGCCTCGTGGTTCGATAAAATCCGCAAAGAAGCGACAACTCGAGAGAATACAATTACGCGATGAGACTGGGGTAATTGAAGCTTGGCGGTACCTCGTCATTGGCCATTGCCTGAGAGGAAACGGGCACTCATGCCCCTCTTCCCTTTCGGTAACGGCTGAGACGTATACGTCACTTCCGGCCAACGAATTCTCGCGGCTGAACGCCGTCTCTTCGAGCTCGGCGTAACAGAATTCCGCCCCCGGGTCTGGTAAGGCCATAGAAATAATTGATATTGCCGAGTGTGAGAGGAGTGTATGTACATGCGCTTCGCAACACGTTGGCGCCGCCTCTCGAAGTCTCGAACATCCATAATACCAAGGTCGTCAAAGGAACGTCTATTGGTTTGGCTCCTCGTTTCGCATCGTTTGGAAACGCGTGTTTCCACGTGCGCTTAAATGTCATCGCGACTGAATGACCTATTGGCTACGATTGGCTGTCACAACGAATTCTCCCTAACTGCTAACCTCAAAGTTTCCACTGGTCGAACGTAACATCTCGGCCTGATGAAATCATATGAGTTAAGTATTTAGTATCTGGTTAAGTATTTTTAAAATGGTTCGAAAAGACGACGTTTCCACCGTTTCACATCACCGTAATTGCCTTAAAGCATCTACTACCAAAGTACCCTGAAGATTTTTCTAAATGTTGATTCATGATGATTGCTCGTGGACGTTTTCAGTAATAACTACTAAATTACATCTGCCAGTGATCCTGGAACATATTACTGCTCAATTTTTGTCTGATGGTAATTTAACGTATCAGAGTTTTATTTATCCTGATACGTAACCTTATCCATACTACTGCGCACAGTTGCCCCAATATTGAGTTAAATGTACCATTTTTATTGACTGTATGTTTTTGTTTGATGCCAGAAATACATGGCTTGAAGAATGTCATGTGTTGGCTGAACTTGTGATTTGTTTGTATTTACGGGAGTTGTAAAGTCCAGCGCGTTTATGATGCGACAAATTCAAGTAAAAAAATCCATATTAGAATTAATCAACGACGATTGGTTTCACAAGTTAAGGATCCAAGATTTTCATAATACACTTGAAACTTAATGGAGAATACAGAGATTGGTGTGTAATATGTAATTCTCAAATCTCTCTTGTTTTCCCCACTTCTTTCAACTTAGAAAAAGACGTTAATTAAAATAAGTATGAAGTTGAAGTTCGCAACGTTGCGAGGCAACGAAAATCATAGTTTTTTTATTTCTCTGTATCTTTTGCATTGTAATCGTAATTAAAATACCTTAATAATTATCCAAATCTTTATTTTAATAACCTAAAATTCAAATCTGAAAAAAAATATTTCGCCAAATAATAGATTTAAGGAAATAAAAAAAAATGAGAAATGAAATTTCGTTGCGTCGCAACGATGCGAACTTCAAGTCCATAAATAAGTCGCGTATCTACGTTTGGTCTTAAATTCCCGAACGAATTCGGTTATTAAATAGTTCAATACTAGTTTATTATAAAATGCTCCTAAAACATACTTTAAAAACGTTTTTTTACTTCAATCGTCAATGAATATATTCTTCAAACAAATAATCCGAATAGGTTTAATTCCACTGCAAATTTAAGACTTAAGATGATAAGAATTCCCAATCGAAACAATGCGCACTCCTGCCCCACGTGACTCTGCAGTTATCATCAGATGACGGCGTTTAACTGGAACGGAAGAAAACGGAAACGTGTACACCCGAAGCCATTGTTCGGTAAGAAACAAATGTGGCGCGAATGAACGAAGAAACGAGATCGAAAGATAATGAGGTTGTCTTTGGTAACTGCGTTTCGATATATCTCCCCGGAAATGAAGGGCCCTAGAGGGAGTGTTTCGAACGTGGATCCTCAAGAAATCTGTCTGAAGGTTTTGGGTCATTATCGAGGCGCAGTATGCATAAGGCTTGGTGTATCGATGGATTCCATTGCGAACATCTACCCACGTTCCGTCTGCGCAACACGTAAGACGTCACACAACCCCGTACCAAAGTAGTATTTACAGTAATGATATTCACGCTGATAAGTATCAGCAACTGCGTCTATCAGCTATTGGCTCAATATGGAAATGGTAGGTTGTGAACGTACGGATCATTCGACAATGCATCAAAGGACACGAATCAACGTTTTTCTCTACCCAATGAAGATTCCAGAAATCTATCGTTCCGTAGCTAGAATATCAGAGAGCATCTCGTTAGTCACCGCCGTCGAGTGTGATACTCGATCGAGATTGAAGTTTGCAAGCTTTGTGAAACGTAGAAGAAATTATTGTTCTCCAATTTATTCAATTTTTTTTTACACAAATCATTACAAAAAGTTCTCATTGATTTTTCGAGTGTCATTTAGAAATTCAGGTTTGGAATTTGTGAAATAAATATTTGGAGAAAGGATACTTTGAATACATAGAAATAAAAGATCAGAAAATTCGTTGCGTCACAACGACGCAAACTTCAAGCCTATTCGTTTACAACTCCAATAGATTTCCATCAGACGTTAGCTCAGACCCTGTTACATCAGATTCAGCCGATCAGTCGATCCTAAGTTCCGTTAGATACGAAGTCCACGTTTCGAGCGTGTCGAGTGGGCTGATACAAAAATAGGGAAGTGTTGATATCTCAAAAGCACAATTATCGATGAACCAACGTGAGTATTGATAGACCAAGGAGTGCAATAGACCATAGAAGAGTTATCGAAGATGTAGGATTGGCGGGTGCCGTTTGAAATAGAAACGGCCTCGGGAAGCAATCTGAACTCAGAGGTTATGTCGTTTCAATCGTAAATCTATCAGATAGGAGACGATAACCTTCGAGGCATCCAAACTACGCGGTTAAAGTGCAAAACGCAGGTAGAGACGATTCGAATATTCTCGTTATCTCGTGACTGTCCTCGTTCGCACACAGGTTACATTTCCCGTTGCATTTTGTTATCGACAGACGCTACAAGCTTTGGAGATTGTGTATTGGACATATCTGTGTACATGTCCGTGTGTTATGTGCCGCGCGTGTTCCCGTGGCGCCAACGCAGCGTAGTAACGAGGCGACCAAGCTGCAATAAATCGACATAAGTGAACGATAATAATCGATACCCCGGGCCGCCGGGGAAATATAATGAATCGATTTATATACGAGTATATCGCGCGGGCGAAGCGCCGATATAAAAAGAGAGAGACAGAAAGGGAGACGGCTCGTGAAAGAGACGGGGACAAAGAGAGAGAAAGAAAGAGAGAGAGAGAGAGAGAGAGAGAGAGAGAGAGAGAACAGAGTTGCCATGGTGTCTGCATACGCGATTTTATGTACGTAAAAGACGCGTACTGGAATCCAAGAGTGTGGGTAGGAACAGCCCGCGGCTGGGAGTTGCCCTCATCGTGGAAGAGGACTATACGGATCGCTTACGGACCTCAGGAAAACAAGCGCAACATACGGCGCGCATAAACGTGATTCCCTCTCATCGGTTATCTTAATTGCTTACTTATGTACTTGCGGGTATTATACAGTGCTTGGTTGTCTCTCTCTCTCTCTCTCTCTTCATCTGCTGGCATTGGAACGTAGCGAAGTGGAGTGAAATGTGGCGTTGGTCGAAACATTTTGTAGGTATAGGGGACGGACGGGCAAGAAGGACATGTTAATTTAAAAAATGAGAAAATAATATTTATCAAAATCATACTTGTAATTGACTATTCTGGTTACAATCTTTGGTAACTAAATTATGATTAGAAACTTAAAAAACTAAAAAAAAAACTTCTTCTCTACTTTAAAAGATACCCTTTTTTTTAAATTTGGCCTATTATCGGTTTTGCCCACCCATAGCGGGCAAAATGAATACACCAGTCGGGCAAAACGAATAATGTTAACTAATCAAAGCAATCATCACAGAAATAAGACCCTCTTCCAGAATATGACGAGCATGCTCCATGGGTCCATTCTCGACAAACATCACACTGTATCCAATATTCGAAGGGAGGATATATATATACTGTTCTTTGCATACAGTGCAAAAGAAGTCTCTTTTTTCGTTTTCTTTGCCTTTCGATAGACCTGCTTTAGCACGTGTCTTCCTTTTTTTAACATTTGATGAACCAGGGGTATCGAAGGAAACTTTCTTTTTCGCTACGGCAGCATCGTGTTTTTTTTTCGTGCCATCTTTATAGGCGTGCTCGTTAATATTTCTGATTTTTGTTGTTTGCGCCCTGGCACATTTCTTTTTTTCACACCATCCACAACAAATATTAATTTTAATTAACACAAATAAAAACACACATCCAAATAATCGATTAATATTAAAGAAGGAGGGCAAGACGGACACTATCCTTTTTACCTGGCTCCGTCTTGTCCGTCAGATAATTTTCGACATAATCTAAATTAAAAATAAAAACCGTGAGACGAAAACTTAAGACGGCAATGTTATTTGTACGTCAAATTACTACGAACTAACTTAAAAATAGTAAAACAGGGATAGCCCTAAACACAATAAAACAAACTGATTGTATTTACGGCTGTTTTATCACAATTTTTTAACGAAAATCTTTTCCGTGCTCGTAAAAACTTGTTTATTAGTCGCGCAGTCACCGCGACTGTCCCGTAGCCGCCTATGTTTGACGCATCTAGTACAACAATATCTGTCTCTTTCTATCAATCATGCGGTGAACTAGAGTAGGTATTCTTTATGCCCGTCCTCTCCTTCCGTCCCCTAGTTTTAGCCTTAAGTTTAAATTTAAAATTACACCTTTTGTTTTATGGCTATATTGTTTATTTTATTTTGTATTCATCTTATATCCGTACCTACCATGTATCTCAGCTGCTTAATAGCGTTCTGATTTTTGTATATTTACTCTAATTCTGTATTTTCTTTTTTTTTGTCCGAATAGTATAACTAGGGCATATTAAATCTCTCTCCCTCTCTCTCTCTCCCTCTCGTTCTCTCTTTTGACCAAAGGCATACGCGACACGATTCTGTCTCTCGCGCTAGATCGATCGATACAGAATGCTCATTGAGATTCGTTGAAGGATTCATCAACGTATTCTTATCGCTTCTGCCTCGATATCGAATTCTATTTTTTTTTTTTTTTCATCTTTTTTCCCGGACTCGTTTCAACGAGTTTCCGTCTTTGTGAGATACACGAATTCAACATCCAGGTATCTTTTTTCCTCGATGGTTATCGCTTGAGCGACGCGCTCGCTGACCGGAAATGCTTGGGTACTATTGGCCTTTCTTTTGTCTCGAACCTGCTCGTTTCGACGTTCATCTCGGTTCTTTGGGTTAAATGCCTTTTTCCAGTTTGGATACACTTTGTGGAGGTTCATTTGTGGCTATACACTTTGGCATCGGATTCTGAAGATGTTGAACAGTTTTTTTGTATCAGTATACAATAAAAACAAGGATAGCGTGTGTTAGAACCGATACGCGAGTGGAACGGTGATTCGTTCTGATTTTATCGAGTTAACGCTCGACGCGGTTTAACACACGAGTAGAAATTGTAACGATTCGGAAATCCACCTGTCGTTCTAGAGCCATCGCGATTTTTTTCCTACACCAGCCATTACACCTCGTTCGTTTTTATTTATTTATTTATTTGCTATATTCGATGCAATTAATCGAAGTATGGGTTCCACTGTTCGAACAAGGAAACGAGATATGCCATCTATCGAAATAAATGATACGTATGTAGCTCTTGTTTCGCACAAACCCAGGAAAACGTGTGGAGGTATTTTATTACTCAATGAATAACGTTGAAATTCATTTTTCTTGAAATGCAACGATAATTATTTTTATTGGTTGATTTACCAAATTTTATCATGCGGATTTACGATTTATTTTGTTAATTCCTTGAATAATAATTGAATAATTGTATTAAAAATATGTGTGTTTTTGTCATGCCCAAGTATATGTCATAGTGCAGAATTGAAAAGATCTTTTCGGTCCATTTGTTTATCCATCAATTTTAGCTCAATTCGAAATCAATGAAAATGGATTTTGAATGTTCCAAAAATTCGTAACTTGTTCCAGTTCAGTTTGTTACATAACGCTGTAATTTGATTTTCTGTGTGTTTCGAAACAAGAATAAACGACTTTGCATAAGCGTTCGAGAAACTCCGCCACTGCGTGGCCTGCATTTCGAAGTGATTTATTTATCCGTTTAAAAGCGACGGCATTCTGGAAGTCGAAAAGCAGCGAATACGTATCCTCTCAAATTGTAGTTTATGCGCTTCCTCTCGTGACATTAACCGCCGAGCGAAACCAGAGATCGCGAAGGAAATCATAAAATTAAGAATAGACTACTGATTCCTCGATTCCTCCATTCATTCGATGAATGAAGGAATCGAGGAATGCAGAAATAAAGGATTCGACCAAATTTGTATTTTCAATTTTAATAAATTTTTTTTATTCTTGGATCGATTTTTATGGTTTAAATTGGTGAACGATTTTTGAGAAACTGAAAAGTATTCGTTGCTTTTCACCGTTTGTAGATTCTTCAATTTCCGTATTTATTGTTTAATGTTGCAAAAAAATTAATGGAAAAAGAGCAAACAAAAAAGGAGTCTCATTGATGATGGGATTGATGAGCGGTAGAAAAGAGCACGAAAAGTTCGATGGGAGGGATACTATATCGTTGTTTTCCAAAAATGGAAAAAAAAGATTTTTGAACTTTGAAAAAAATTCAAACATTCCCTAAAAAAGAAAGTTTCACGTTTGAAAATAAACGGAGTGAGGCCGAGACCGAAAAAAAACTGAAGGTACGTATAACAACGGGAAAAAGTGTGTCGCTTCGACAAAGTACGTCCATTGGGAACAAATAATCGTGGAGTAGCGACTCGAAAAGGTTTTCAGGCCACCAGTCCATTATTTCATAGCACTTTGTCAAACCAATGATTGTAAGTCTTGAAATAGCGATCCCTTTTGAAGTATGTGACGTGGAAAAACGGAATTGAATTTTGAATCGTTGGAAGGCAACACATTTTTTTTTTTTTCGATTTTAATATTTGTATTATTATCGAAAATTTGTAACACAGATTTGCTGTTGTTGAATTAAAATCGTAAGATATTTTGGCACGATTCTCGTCGCTCAAATCTGCCTAAGGAAATTTGTAAAATAAAAAAAAAATTATTTTTTATGCATTGTTACGATGCAAACGTTATCGTACAATTTTTGTTGTGAAATACTTCGAAATGACAATTAACGATTGGAATTTTTTAATGAAATACTTCGAAATGACAGTTAACGATTGAATTTTTTTTCAACTTGGTCGTTGTAATAATCGTTTTCTTTGTTGTGGAGGTGTCAAAGCAGAAAAGTGAGCATAACGAATCGCGAGCCAATGGTAATCACACCGGAGATTTCGTGTTCTGGTCGTACCGCGCTTCCTGTCGAGCGCTAATGAGGGACGAATTCATTGACTCTGCGCGCCCTTAATTAATAATTAAGAAACGAGAATGCTCGGTTCTTTGTAAATTTGTTTTCTCTCGTTGTTCATTTAGCGTAGAAGAATGTGGTAGACGCTCAGGAATAATGAGGGTCGAATAAAAAAAGGCACTTGCGCTTCTCCTCCCCTTATAGATTCAGTTGAGGGCCTACCTTCTCCGGTTTCCCTATGTTAAACGATATTTCTTCATAATTAATGAGTATATCATTAGGCCATAATAAAAGAATTAACCTTGCATCCGACCCTACCGCATTCAGAACACTATTGATCAACAATTATAGTACACCAGAAATTGTATTACAAAACTGATCAATTATTTATCAGATCGCAGACGCGAGAAAGAGGGTGGATGAGAAATTAATATCCAAAGTGTATTAAATAATTCCCCTCGATTGGAATTTTAAATTCGCCAGAAACATCCAAAGAAAGCAGTAAAAAATGTTTGGGGAATTCGAACTAAAGTTGAACTTGAAATTCCCTAAACTTCTAATATGTAGATAATTGTAAATAATTAATGAATAGCTTTTTTGTTTATTACTGTGAATCCATCACAGTTTAAGCTTGGATTATTAGAATTCAATGAATGCTTCCAAATTTCAAATTTTCGATAGTGTCCAATATGATATATCACAGATTTGCGGTAAATCGGTTTCAGCTACCAACATGATGCAAATATTTTTTTGGGTTCTGAAGAATGAGAAAATTATCCGAAAAATTTTTTGGGATTCCCAAGAATACGAAAATCATGAAAAAACAAATGTTGCTCTTCTAAAAAATACGAAAATCATGCAAACATTTTTCGGAATTCTTAAGAATACAAAAACCATAAATACATTTTTAGGATTGGTACGCAAATCTAAAAAAAACCATGAAAACCTTTTTTGAAATTCTTAAAGAAACCGGAAATCATGAAATCATTTTTTGTTGTTGAAATATGCCACAAGCAAAAAGTGAAATTAAAAAAATGATGTTGATTGCATACCAACGATGCAAATTTGACGTTCACGAATTCCATTCGTATTCCAAAGTTAACAAAATCCATTTTCATCACGGGTCCAATGTACTAGCGTATAAACCCATGCCGGGCGCGTATCCAATGAGAAACGTGGATACCCGTAGGTATGAAATATGAGAACACAAATACGTATATACCATCACTTTGCATATACCCGAAGAAAAGTCTTTGAACCAATCTGAAGGGCTGTAAGGTATCCGTTGGCTATAGGGTGGATCGGAACGAGGAAGTTGTGAGCAAGTGACGAAGCCCGGAAGAGTATATAAGAGAGACACGCCGGGAACGTGTCTTCCTCAACTGGCGCAGTGGAGTAGATCCGCGTCTAGTCGGGCAGCTCGGGGCGAGAGTTCCAAGTTCCTCAGAACTTCCTTCCGGTCTTCTCGCTTTCTCAACTTCTATAGCATTATATACACACACACACACACACACACGAATACATGCAAATACTCACACGCGTGCATTTGTGCTTGTGAAAATTGTTGGCGGTTTGTGAAAACTGGAAAATTAGTTAACGGTGCCTGGAACCGGAAGAGGATGAGTTTGAAGAAACGACGGTCGCACACTGCATGAAAACGCCAATGGCGATATAAATAGGAAAAGAAAATGTTCTTTTACTTCTGAAATGATGCATCAGCTATATCCTTATTTTATCCTTTATTTTGTCCCATTTATTTTTCCTTTTCTTTTTACTTATTTTTCCTCTCGCGATCTTCCATCCATCTCTTCCAATTCCACCCCTGTCCAGCTTTCTCCTCCTTTACAGAAAAACTTCCAGCTATCGCGTTGCCCTTTCCCGAGAACATTTCGTTTTAAACTTTATTAAAGTAAAAAAAAAGGTTAAAAAGGAAGCTGAACGAAAAAAAAGAAAATAAATGTCAGTAATAAGGATTGCGAAAGAGGGTGAAATTACGACCCCTGCAAACTGCCACGTTGTGCAAAGATATATGCGGATATACGTTTACAATGGGGGAAAGAGTTGTTTCGCGTTTTGCCGGAGGCTTCGTTTTTTATTGACCCAACGGAGTTCGTTAACTCGGTATATGTAAATATTGTCCAATGGAGGGAAGAAAAGAGTTCGGGTTCATCTGAACGGGTCGGAACCCAGAGTATTTAATACAGCATGCTTTTTTTTGCTTTTTTAGCTGACAGGAAAAAAAGTTGGTCAAAAGTGTAAGTACTAGGTCTACCGGAAAGTTCTGTCTTTACGACAATTTTCGTCACGTAAGCTCATGTTTATTTGACGCATGTTCAGTTCTCTATTTTCATCGCTTAATGAAATGAATGAACATACTGACCTAGCCAATTGGCTAAAACTAAATTGATTACAAATAAAAAATTGAAAAATTATACCGCATTGTGACAATGCTACATTCTGCTTTGGCGACTCGTAAAAATAGGAGAACTAGGCTGGGAAATTCTGTCGCATCCAACATGTTCCCCTGACTTAGCAACTTCCGATTATCACTTGATTTTGTCCTTACAACATTTTATGAAGGGCGAGAAATTCAAAATTGAAGAAGACATCAAACAATAACTGTTTCAATTCTCTGCATCAAAAAATGAAACTTTTTTTCAAAAATGAGATATACGAATTATCCTCACGCTGGCCCTCATTGCCCGCATCATTAATAATAAGGCCAATTAAATAAAGTTTGTAAATAATAAAATTAATTTTTTTATTAATTTAGCTTAAAAAAAATTATTTAATTGAGTTTATTGATGGTAAGACAAAATTTGTATTTTGTCTTATTCCAAAAACGGACAGAACTTTCCGGTCTACCTAAAATCGGCTGTAAGAGATTTTTACTACCGGAATATTCCAAATCCACCATTCACTAAGTGTGCTTTCATTTCCTCTTTCCATTAAATATTCCGTTTGGCAAAGGGTATACATAAAAAGTACTTCAGAGTCTGATTCGAGTTCTTCCCAAGTGTGGGATCCCTAGAATTGGCTGGTCCTCCTATACGCCTAATCTTCCTTATACAAGACGGAATCTGATCGACCCAATAGCCAAAAGACGTTCTCTTCGAAAATCCCAAACAAACTCGAGCGAGGAGAAGGTAAGAATCGATAATACAAGAAACGCAAAGCTATTCTCGAAATCGGGTCACGTATGCTGGGGAAAAATTATCGTACGTTGCGGGTGACTGGTCGAGGCCCATTATTCCCTGGCTTTATGAAGACGAATATCGAGAGTGAACGATGCGCGCGCAGAGCCTATTGAAAGTAGAGATTCGGCAAGTGTACGAAGGTTAGGAAGGAAGAAACCGAAAAGACGTGATGGATGAAGCGAGGCGACATCATTTCGTAAGGGAAGATGCATTGCCTGATGAGATGAGACGAATGGAGCCAATAGTTGTCACGAGCGTAAAACGCGAGGGTCAATCTAACCCAAACATTCGCTTGGTCCAACTATACGTGTCATCCCTCTTCGAAGTGGATGCTCGAACGTTCAGGTATCCCCATTCACGTATTTTCTCCAGACTCGTAAATAGCTTCCAAGGTTAGTCTTCGAAAATGTGCCACGAGAGACCATACAAGCTCACAAGTACCTACCCGATGGTCCTCGACCATAAAACTTGGAAACTGGTCGTTCGATCGTGGTTCAATTCTACCAGTAGAAAATTTAATACTAATACAAAATATTGAAATTTCGAGATAAAAGACATCGACAAGTCAAGATAACTCAAGGTAACCCAAGACGATAACAATTCAATAGTCGTAACGGTGAAAATTAAATCGTTCTAACGCAAAGTAAATCATTTTTATTTCATTTTGAAAACCAGTTTTCGCAGATTCGTTCACTCGCGCAAACATTTTTTTGGGTTCTCAGTTAGCGATCTACAGCGAATTTGCGAAATATAATTGGGATACTTATGAAAATTGCAAAAAAAAATCATCGACTTTCAACAGTGAATAATTGTTGTCAATCACATTTTTACATTTCTTATCTTTATTTATATCTATCGATAATTTTTGTTATTATTCATCATTACTATTGTATATTTTTTTATATATCAATCTTATAATCATTATAATTATTATTATTTATTACAGATATTCTCGTACACCGCAAAATACGAATATCAAAAAAGTACGCTTAATGCTCGTAGCTCTGATCTGCAAAAGCTAAACGAAACGAAAAATGACTTTCGCTGCATCCCAACGATGCAAACTTCAGTGACATGGAAAATAGAATACCTGTGCACAAAGGAAGCAAATAAAATAAAATTTCATCGCGTTCTACTCGATTTCTATGAAAACACGGATTTTCAGTAAAGAGAATAAAGGGAATCCCACATTGACTACTGAAATGCAAATAACGAAGATCGAGACAGAAAAAAATTCAACACGTTTTACCAGATATCGAGATTTTCGACGAGAAGAATACAGAGTTGTTTTGTCCACGCCAGTTGCACATAATTTTGATACTTTTTTACGACGAGTTTTGTGAAAGTAATTCGCGCCTCATTATACGGCGCATCACCAATGAGAATTTCACTGATTCGAAATCAATTGTATTGTTGGAAATGTTAGATATAAAAAAGTATAGAGCTCCGTTGCCGTAGCTGGCGCATCAATTTCGCGCTTAACAATGGAATCAGGTCGACGCGCGGCTTGCAACGCTGGCGAAAAGAAAAAAACAAAAAGCTACGAAACAATCGGTCGGCTCTGCAAAGCACAACTAGACCCCCCCTCGAAACCAGAAGTACCGACCTACCACCAGGATTGAGGGAGCGCGAAAGAGAGATAGAGAGAGAAAGAAAAGCCGAGAAAAGAGAGCGAGAGAGAGAGAGAGAGACTGATTATTACAGCATATTTCACGGGTATTAACGACGAGTGAATAGCCACAATGGCGAACCAAAAGACGAATGAAACAAAAAAATGCAAAGTGCAGATCTGAAAGCCTCGGCGCAACTCCGGCAAGAAAGAAAGACGGAAGATCTCTCCGCTTTAAAGAAATTAAATCTTGGATCAATATCGAAGGGATTAACGCTTTTTCCTGTTCAATTTTATCGAACGTTTCTGATATACATTTTTTATGAGGAATGACAATAATAACGCAGATGTTCGTACAATATGGACTTGCCAGATAATTCCGATGGATCTGTGTGGTTAATGAGCAAAGAGAGAAAGAGAAAAAATGGGAACTGAATACGCGAAACTATTTAGGTGGGAAATTATTATCAAGAGAAAAACTTTGCATTAGCAAAGTTTTTCTGTTGATAATAAAACTAGTTCTCAATAAATTATTATTGAAAACCAGTTTTCAACGATCTTCAATTTTGCATGGTTGAAATTTAAGGAAATTTTTAAACTTTTTTAATTAGTATAGCGGTTAGTATGTTTAATTAATTAATCCATGGTTTATGTAGGCATTTGATTATTTGCGATTCGAAGACTGACGATTCATTAAAAGCAGGAAATTTTTTTGAATGATTCTTTTCGATTTATGCAAAAAAAATTTCTCCTTCTATTTATCTTTCACCCCTTCATTTTCATTGAGATTATTGCATTTAATTAATTAATCAAGGACTTTAATCCATAAATGAATGTTTTATTAACTATTTTCGAAAATGTTTTACAAGCGAGAAAGTTTAATAATACATTATGTTTCTCATAAACAACAAAACAAAAAATTATTACGAGCACTAACAGTTTGTCGAATGAAAAAATTAACGAATATTTACGATGAATATTTACTTGTAGATGTATTCAAATCTCCTTATAAAAAAAATTACAATAATAACAACTTTTCCTTTCGTTGACAAAAACTTGTTCTACCTTTGGCAAATGTTAAACAAATAATAATTCTTCTCCACTACTTTAATCCACATCTCTTTTTATACGTTATCTATCGAGTCATGGATCCCTAATGAATGGGGGAAAAATTATTCACCGATTTTTTATTTTCCAATTTAACAAAAAAAGAAAAAAACAGAGATCAGTAAACTCTCGTTCCATTACAACAATGCAAACTCGATTCTAATATTCCATTCAAAATTGAGCAAAAATATATAAATAAATAATAAAGCATTTTTTATTTTCTCCCCGAGTTACAATTGCAAGAGGAAAAAAGTGAGAGGCTATTTTAAGGAAGATGATGATGTTCATGATGGATGTATGTATGATGTATGCATGATGAACATGATGTATGATGTTCAACAGTTCTTTTTGTACTTTAAGAGCGAGTAGATCGATCGAAAGGTAAAGTATCAAGAGGGTCAAGTAGATATGGTCTTTTTCATTTTTCCACGCAAGCGTACAGACACATGGAGAGACATTGTTGGTCCAATACAGAGAACGAGGGTGAGTACCGTCGCGACAAGAGCCCGCGTAATGAGCTTATCTGTAGTTGACGCTTTTATATATTGCTGTGCCCATGTACGAGAGTAAGGTGTTCGAGATCGGCGACACGAGCTCGCGGTTAGGATATCGTATGATCGCTCAATAAACCGCGGACTGACTGGCGTCGGTAAAACCACGAGAATCGACGAGTCGAGAATAGTCCAAGTACCGCAAGGCTTTACAAACGAAGAAAATAACGAAAGCCCATAAAAGTCGTTTTCATTGACGCGCAATAATAAAATCATCTTAAGTACACCTAGAAAGAGAAATTTCATACTTCAAAATATTTATCGTTTCGACCTAGAAAAAATCATTTCAAAAATCATTTCTACCATCTTCAACAATTTGCGGTCCAAAAATTTTCGGTTTTCAGAAATCGAGGTTTCAAAAATTCAATCAATAATTGGGGAATCGTGAATTTACGTTTCGTGATAATATCGTACTTTGTTTAGTCGTAAAATAACTCATTTAATTATAAATTAAAAGAGCGTACGTAGAAATGTTGATTTCGCATTTTTTATAAATAATTGCAGTCAAATTCACCAATTTTGCGTCATTTTTCAAGTTTTCGTAATTACCCAAAAATTCGATGTGGATTGAACTTTTCAATGATTACTAATGAATTAATCGTTCATTTTCATCATAATCGTTCTTTTTTTTCGATCTAATTCAACACTAAAAAATCATTCAAACGTCTTTTGGAACAGCCATTTAAGATCGATAGCTCGAAGCTGTGGTGATTCCGGATAATAATAAAATCGAAAAGCCGAAGAAACGAAAATAAAGCTTTGTAGGGTTTGAAATATGGAGAAATTTCGAAATAGTTGAGGGATGTTTCCAAACGTAAATACATGAATAAATAAGTACACATATATGAATGTATATATACGCAGGCGGACGCACGTACATTTGACCTCTTGACCTACATGTATTTGTAGGTCAAATGTTGCCTTCGACCCACAATATATATACATATCTACAAACGCATATATAGTATATATATATATATATTTATCCACAGTGAGGTCAAATAAAGACTTATTGGCTCGCACGTATATCCGTGTGCAATTGAACATGTGCTTCGCGATTTAAGGGCGTCTAATTAAGGACCCGGACTTGTGAATTCGTGACCTATTCGCATACCTTTGCCACCCCGAGCTTCGTCGTCCCAACGAATGTGGCCGCGACTAATGTGCCATTGAAAACATTCGATTGCTCGACACGGTCCTCCATTGAATTTAATTGCGTTCCATAATGGGATATCCAAATGGGAAATATCAACTTTCAACGTGATTTTCCAAATGGAAAAGTGTCAATGGACATTTTTTTCGATCGGGGCTTCACTTTTCGTTTTTTTTATTAAATCGGAAAAGCATGGATCGTTGAGCGTCGAAAAATGATGGGTTCGAGGTTTTGATACTTATTGCGGGCGGTTTCAAGGACATTTCATTTGCGAAGGAGAAGTTCTCACGAGAGACGGAACGACGAAGATTTGGTGAAAGAAAATGGCGCCTTCTCTGGATTTTGTGGAGATGATGATGATGATATGTTTTATTATGCTCTAGTGTTAACTTTTGGCAAAAAAAAAAATAAAAAAAAACAACTGGAGAAAACTTAACATAAAACAGCATACTAACAAACAAAAAATATAAAAATTATTTAAAAAAAGCAAAAATACTAACGGTATATAAATTTCAAAGAGATCATGATAAATGAATAACCATAATAATAACAACAACAGTAAGAAGAATAGATCAAACAATGATTATGATCGTGATAATGATGATGATAATAATAACAATAATAATAATAATAATAACAAACTGATCCGTTGGCCGTGCGGGCTAAGGCGCGACTAGCGGCCAGCGGATCAGGAGGTCCCGGGTTCAAATCCCGGTAGCGGTCGAAATTTTTCTTCGAAATTTTTCGATGGAACTCGTTCCGCTGCCGGGAGGTGAACTTGGGACCGGCTGTATTGGCATGGGTTTTCCGCAGTTTCCCTATGCCGAAAAACAAGATGGGGGAAATTAGGAGGAAACAAGGTGGGGAGGAAAACAGGAAAAAACCGAGAGGAGAGGAGAGGAGGGGACCGTAAAAACCGAAAGGTGTACGGGATGGAACAACAATAAAAAATAATAATAATAACAATAACAACAACAGTAACTGGAAGACGCTGGGCATCGATGGAATTCATAACTTCTGGTATAAGCGATTGGACTGCTTGTATCCACGATTGGCGGCAGGTTTTACGACAATCGTTCAGCACCCAGAGATGACTCCAAGTTTCTTCACGTGTGGAATTACATACATGGTGCCAAAGG
>JAPYZJ010001708.1:0-27161 GCA_030522765.1 Ophioninae sp. B BG-2022a
ATACCTGCTCCGTTCCAGGGCCGTAACTTGTGAACCACTTCGAATATCGAAAAATCCTTTGGCACACATTTTCTACACATGTTGTAGATGTGATTTATGAGAAAAAAAATCGATTTTTCTGACTCGAGAAACTAGAGGACCCCCTTAAGTACATCCGAACAAATCCAAACAAACCCAACCCTCGTAAATGTGACTCAACAGATCGATTTCCTTTTTCTTTTATCGTTACGATTTATTAAACGTGTTAAAATTCGTTTCAGAATTTACTGTGCTGTTGCCTTGCTCCGGTAACAGTTCGGGAGTAGCACAGCTCGGCATTGGCCTGATGATCGAGACGCGCAAGGGTAAACCTTTGAACGGGACACCGCTGCGTCTCAGCTTAAGAAAAGAATGCGCCGTGCGCGGTGAGTGCGTCACTCGCGGCCAAGATCACCACTTCTCGACTCACACATACAGTTCTGTATCACCAGTAATCATCACCAATCAGTTTTGATGCATGCGACTGTTTTTATTTTTTCTCTGTCTTTTGACGACGCCGCTGAAAAGGCAAATCGAAATTTTTTAAACGGAGAGAAGAAGACATTTTTTTAAATTTCTATTGCACGAATCGATAAATGGATTAATCTTCTTTCTCCATTTTCTACTTTATCGCTCGTTTACTTCCATAACTATGGTCTTTTTTTCGCTGCACGATGTTACTCGATTTATGGGATTTTATGGGAAACGAGACTTGCATGCGTTTTTGGTCAGGAGTGCAAGGACGAAAGAGAGAGAGAGATAGCTGAATTGTAGATGACAAACGTTTTCTTCTTCATGATCGAAAGTTCGAATGTCATTTGTTTGGGTGATGACTTTCCTGAGGTTTTTTTTACCGTCCGATGGTTCGTGTCTTTAAAGTTTTTTTTTACGATAAAATACGCTCGATATTTCAAACTCGAAATTTCGATAAAAACGCTAAATAATTGATGTATTTATAAATGGACAATTTTATTGACAGTGAAGATCAGGTCAACGAGACTGTGACAATTCTTTCGTTTTTAATTATTCCTGTTTCCGTTCACAATTTTGTGGATCAGAAGCTTCGAGTTTGAAATTTCATTGGGCGTACAGACATTGGAACCATTGAGGATCGGTGGAACGCTAATCTTTTCTTTCAATCTGAGATGTATTGCCTGTATGTTCTTAAATGAAAGCACACTTTTGTTGTTACGTTAATGCATTCGTAACGGGATATGTGAATGTGGGAAAAAAAATTCTGTGAAGGCGATATCAGCATCGAAATGGAGTGCAATTGATAACGGCAAAAAGAAAAAAATTCTTGAAACCCTCGTCATTAAAATTGTTAAATTATTTGTAAATTCTTAATAAAATTGTGTAATGTAATAGCATTATTATTAAATTAAAAGGAAAAGTATCGGCAGCTCAGCCACTCTCTCACGGCGATTTCGGCGATTTTCCAATCAATTACAACAGAATTACTTTTTACCTTTAATAACATAGTAAAAATACACAGAAACACCGTAGCTAAATCGGATGTTCAATTTTCAACAATCCGCATCTAAAAAACGAAATACTCGAGGGTTAACTTAATCCTTTTGGCGTTACTCGTAATGTATCTTCCTCCTTGAAAACGTGTACAAGAAACGCCCTCGAAGATTCGACGTACATATAGAGCGATTGACTGACTTTTTTTAACGTATTTGCAGAGTCCAATCCGGGTCCGTGTCCGGACGGTTACCTCGGGCCACCGCATTGCAAAAAAGCTCTTTGCTATCCGAATTGCATGAACGGAGGTAATTGCACGGCGCCAGGAGTTTGTTCGTGTCCGGCTGGTTTTCAAGGACCGTACTGCGAGGGAGGTAAAGAAATTCGAATCTTTTCGACTAGAGCCAACGTCGAAGCTAAAATGAGAAAAGCGCTTCGTCCGCATACTTCCGGAACTTCGTGAAAACTCACAACAGTCGACTACGAGCTGTTTCATACGACTTTTGAGATCGCAATCGCCGTTTTGCAGCCAAATTTGATGACGTTGGTCAGAGCTTGATAAAACGGCGCTTGCTCGGCTCCGTGATCGATTCCCGTGTCGTGATGTTCCTGTTCCTCGTCTCGAAACTTTCTTATCGTTTCCAACAATTCCTCATCGGTTTCCACCTTTTCCACGTTTTTTATTTCCATCAAAGTACGCAGTTGATCGTTGTAATGCTCGACGATTACCGTTTCCACTGCTACGGTGCAAGCCATCGCGGCTTTTTCACCCAGCATCGCTGTACCAGCGCCCAAAACAAAACCTGCCACGTTCCACACTGGCAACATGGCCGTTGGCCTTACTCGATGCTTCTGTATCAATTCCTCGAATTTGGCACGATGCCTCTTCTCCTGGTCCCACATGTGCTCGATCGTTGAACCCACTGGGGTTTTACCTGTCCATTTGTCGTTTCGGCGAACATTTATTCCATTTTAAAAAATCGACATTTTTTACATTGGAAGTCTTTTCGTTTTGTCTTACCAAGAATCGCCATTTGGCCGGCGTAAATTCTGTCCGCTCCCAATTCTCCGGCATGGTTCACTCGGATTATCCCATCCAAAAGTTTACCCGCTTTCGTGTCCGAAGTCGCTGCGGAAAACGTACTCGACAGCCGCGACGCTCCTCGACCGAAATACTGCATTTCTTCACTTTCCTTTTCCTCGTTTTATGGTCTTGTTTCTCTTCTTTCTTTTTCTCGTCGATCTGAAATAAGAAAGAAGTGATGGTTTACGTGCATCTGTTGTTTCAGGCATTTGTACAGACAAGTGTTTGAACGGAGGCAAGTGCATTCAGAAGGACACCTGCGAATGCCCGAAAGGATATTTCGGACTGCATTGTGAATTTTGTGAGTATAGCTCCTTTAATAATGAAACGATATATTATTTGCAATATCTATGCATACCTTTGGGCTTCGGGGAGTTTTCTCATTTTTTCCTGACAGTAGTGATAGCGTGAGATTGGAATTTTATGACGTAGCAAAAAAAGCTTCATTTTTCTGTAATCTTTTAATTCAAAGCGAGCCAGTTGAAATGAGAGTTTTTTAGAGAGTAGCGGAAGGTCTGGCGATAACGCCATCACCTGTTGGTCATTGAATCTTCCTTATACAATTAATATCTATGCTATTAAGAAGATAACAAAGAATTTCTGTTTTACTAATTTTTAGATTTTGAGTAATTTTTTAACTTTTATAACACTCATTTTTATAACCTTAATTAAAAGAAGTATTTTCTATCCTTTAAGTACGCAATCTTAATAAAAAATTAACATACAACTTGTATCGGAAGAGGAAACAACTTATACTTATACTTAACTTTTAACACGATTACGGAGGTTTTTCAAAGATCCTTTGTACACCCGGAACTTCAGTCTACAGTGCCTATAGTTTATGTATTAATTTTGCTCGTTTGTTATATTCTTTAGCCAAATGCGTTATACCTTGCCTGAACGGAGGCAAATGCAAGGGCAACAACGTGTGCAGGTGTCCGACCGGTTTCAAAGGGGATCATTGCGAGATAGGTCGGCGCTCTCCGCAGCGTTCGGCGTGCACTAGAGCGTGTAGGAACGGCACTTGCCAGCAGGACAATACTTGTCTCTGCGATCCTGGATGGTTTGGAAAATTATGCAACAAGAATAAGCCGTGGGCTTAGAACGTGACTACGTGAAAAAAATTGACGCCGAACGTGTAGCTCGACGCGCCGTTTCGCGTCAAAAGCACGGATGCTCTCAAAGTATGTGAAGGCTTAGATACGTTTGACGATAAGAAAATAAAAACAGTATCTACGCATTGAAATAAAATCAAATGGTGAAGTTCTCGGAGAATGCTGAGACGGATAACGCGGGGAGAAAACAACTTTCGTCGTGTAGCGTCTTTGCAATATTGTTTTATTTTTCAATTACACCCGAACCAGATGTGATATGTAAAGCTGCTTTACAAACTTTTTTACATTTAATTATTATTGATTATATTTGTATAATACGAATAAATGTATTTTTAGCAATTAAATGTACTTTTCTTATTGTTAACATATATGGTTTACTTCCTGTTGTAATTAGTCAATAAGTGTATCGGTTAACAGCTCAAATAGTTACCGCGTTAATTTTGTTTTTAGTTACATATGCATCTTTGACAGAGAATAAATTTACAAGAAAAATGCAAAACGTGGAGAAAAAAAATCGTGCTGTATAAAAAAAAAAGGTCAAATGATTTAATCACCAAATTAGTCGATTAATCAAATAGATGCGCAATTGGTGAAACCAATCAACTGACGTAACTAAAATGACGCGTTTCATTTACAACGTTCTGTGGCGAATTGTCAAATTTGGAGGTTATGATTCACGAAGTTATCACGGATGACGTTAAAACCGTCGTATTTCGTGACTGTCGACGTTTTTCGAGCAATACTCGTCGATTGACGTTTACTATTCGGATCCACGAATAAACCAATTTCGATTCCGCAATCAGCCCCACGATAATGGCATTTGGGTTCGGTGATGCAAACCGCGGGAGCGAACGACCAACGGTCGAAAAAAAATGTTCGTCTCACCGAATGAAAAAAATCGTTGTGAGCAATAAAGTTGGGAAGTCGTTTAAAACTCCGAACAAATGTGCAAAAAATAAAGGTAGCGGCAGAATGCTCGCCCAAAAGGAATACTTTACCGAAAATTTAACGCCGCGGCGTGCCTCGTCGAGGTTAGGACGGCCGGGCGAATGCAACACACACGCACACACGAGAAGAGAGAGAGAGAGCGAGAGAGAGAAAGTTGACGAGAGAGACACGGGTTTGGATTGGTGAATAGTCGTTTCAGTAGCAGCTCGTATTCAGTCACGTGTTTCAGGCGCCAATGGAAAGGTCACGTCTGGTTTGGACGCCATGACGGCTAACGCGAGTGTAGTAAAAGTTCGGCCAATCAAATTATCGCAGGCTCCGTATGTATATACACGGGGTTGGGATACGGTGTTTCCGTCGTCGTCGAGACCGTCTTCGTATTACGGCACACACACGTTATAATCACGTTTGGAACGGGTGAGTCGGTCGCGAGCGTACAGAAAGAACTAAGAGTAAGGAAGAGAGGTAGCTCTCGGGACGATAAATCGCGGCCGGAATCTCTTACCGTTCTAAACCGTTCTCGGATAGCGTCTCGCCTGGCGTGCGGTGGGTGTTTTCGTTGTTTTTTTTCTCTCTCCGTAAAATTCGTTTCGTATCGTCTGCTTAGTGCGTGCACGAACGCGCAGGCTCGCTCAAAATGGCCGCTCCACTGGCCCGCCGTTTGTTGTGGTGGAGATGGAGGCCCGCGTAACCGATCGATACGCGCCTAGCTGGCGAATCTCGCCATGGTGCCCATGGTGGATGTTGCGCGTCCTGTCGCGTTACTCGACACATTATCGTGCACGCCAACGCGGTGATAACGAAGCGCGACTTTTCGATCTCACGGGCACGAGGTTTCAGTGAGTTTTTTTTGGTCGAGGGGGGACACTTTCGAGAGGACGGGTTGACTCGCCGCTGCTCTGTTGCGACGCCGAGACGCGGAAACGAGCCGCGTTAGGGGAGAGTTAGACGCGCGAGTACACGCGCGCGCGAGAGCGGGAGAAAATAAAATAAGGAAAGAAGGGAAGAGAAAAAAGTAAATTATAAGACACGAAGCTCCGAATCTTAGAATATGTACGTTGTGCGATTCACGTAAGGGCGTGGTGGTGGTGGTGCGTTTTTTCCGGGTGTATATATACCTTTTTGGCGTGTGCGTGTATGTTGGAAGAAAAAAACGATCGTCGGTCGGCACGTCCGAAGCGTAAGCCGCGACGAAGACGGTCTCGGCCCCGCTCGGACGCGAACGCTTCCCGGCTGAGCCCTGAAACACCGTCCGGGGGTCAGACTACTCTATTATCCTTCCTCGCAACACACTCTATTCCACGAGAATTTCCACTAACCAAGGTGCGTACGCAACCGCTCGCGATTTACACTGGGCCTGCTCCATGGCTTCTATATAGATTCTCTCTCTCTCTCTCTCTCTCTCGCTCGCCTGCGCTACGTTTTACTATCCCCCGGCGTATTTCGCATTCGCGCTCTCGCGGAACCTTCTTTTGCGTGTGTTGCCCTGCGCATTTTACGTTTGCCCCCCGCCGTAACTTCGGGCTTCGGTCTCTTCGAATAAACGCGCCGTCGTGTTTCCCTGCTTACCTATGTTGCGCACTGTACTCTTTTTCTCTCACTCCCTCCTCTTTCCCTATCTCTCTCTCTCTTTCCTCGACTCTACTCTGGCAATTCGCTTAATCGCGCGAGTGTGCCGCCTGTCAATTGTTCCGCGTACGCGCTCGCCGAGAGCTGTCATTCGCGAACGAAATGGCCATTCCCATTTTCGCGGTTATCATCGTTGCGACATCGAGGTGCCGCTCTTCGCTTCCCTCCGGATACTTCCCGCGTTTCTTCTTCGGCGTTTCCTCGAACCGACGATTCCGCAACGAGTCCTCGTGTTGTCTTCTTGTCATCATGAATGAACGGACGAGCCTCGTCGTCTCCCGTACGTTCCTTTTCGCCTTTCGTCAATTTTGTTGTTGGACTCGTCTGCTTCGGCAAACTCACGTATACGCGAGCGCCAATCGCTCGATTTTTTTCGTTCGTCGATAATGGGGGATTTTCAATGGAGCCTACGTCAGGCCCCGATGTGTGGAATTGGGTTAGGAAAGCCATCCAATCTGCCGCCTACGTTTTCCAAACGTTCCGATTTTTTTGTATTTTTTTTTCTTATTGGGCCGGAAAGTTCGTATATTATTCAGGGGAGTCGCGCGTATGTTGCCGTTTGGATGTTTTCATTGGACGCGCGCCCCAACCTCTTACACTGATTATCGAAACAGCGGCTGTACGTTTTTAGGGTCCTCGAGGCTATGACAGGGATGCATTTTGATAGGGGAGGAAAAACGAGACGGATGCATTGGGAAATGAATATTCCGATGCACAACCCCTATACGTTTGCCGTGTTCGTAACGTCGGTAGGGTTGGCTAGGAAAGGGAGGGGGGAACCCTCGTACCAAAGGGCAGATAGAAGGGGCTCTTCAAGGGATGACTCACAAGTCTGTGGCAACAGTAACTTTATACTTTTATAGTGGGTTTTCCTGTACCCTGGATAGCTTGTCTTTGCTGATTATTTCATTTTTCTATTATACGTCTTTCTACAAGATGACTTTAAATTTTTTGAAAAATGGCTTATGTGGGAAAGATGTTTTGTATGGGTGCATTTTTTATATTGAACATTTGTTTTTCGCTACTAGTGAAAGTTCCTAACATGTTGCATACTCCTGTACTCGGAAGCTGTTTCGAAGTATCATATTGGAGGGTAGCACGATTCACGCCTCTTTCCGGAAGCTGACAACAGTGCTTGCACTGCTGGTGATTGGCTCGGGCAAGCTTCAGCGCTAAGCACCACCCTAACCAGTATTTAGCGGGTTATGTTTAATAATAACCGTGTTTTTGTTTATGTGCTACATTCCAATTTCCGACTAAGCAGAGGTTAGTTTTCTCCCCATCGGGAACACTACCGGAACCCCAACTATACCCTTGCGCAAATGCACTGTGTTACTTAGGAAATGAATGTGGGGATTGCACGCAAGTAGGAATTTTGAACAATTGATATTAGTGAAATGTAAATCATAAATGATAATCATAAATCATAAACAATAGTAGCAAAGGGTTAGAATTGAAATTTAAAAAATGCCTACCCTTCAGGGGTGTCTTTGGGGATAGGTTTTTTCAAGAGTTATAATTAATGAAATTGAAATTGTAAACAATATTGCAAAAAATGAGAGTGAAGGTTGGCTAGGAGAAACACATGAACGTTGTAGGAGAATTAAGAGTAGTGACCGTTAAAGATATGAATAATACTGAAAATATGTATTTACCTCTAGATAACAGCACATACATTGGAAATATCTGGATCTATGATTTGATTTATTTTTGACATGATTATCCGTATCGGAAAAGATATATCGAAGCAACGTTCATTGTATCCTCTCGTAACCGCTCTTCAATCAGTGTAACGCAAAGATTGGAAATACTTGGATCGCCGAGTTTGTTCGCACCTTTATGCAGTAATAACCGAATTAAATTGTTATACAGGTGGAGGTAATGTGGAAGGATCAAGCGTAGAGCTTCGTCTCAATTTTGGTGGGTCATTGCAATATACGAGAGGAGAACGCAGTATCGCCAGATACGAAGAGCCATGGTGTCGTTACCTAGCACAGAGTCCGGTCCTATGGACAGAATGGACAGGCTTTCGGACGACGACGACGAAGAGCCGAGCAGTGGCTCGGACGCTTACGAAGAGGGCGATCTCCTCACCGCCGCCATGGACGACGACGTCACGGCCCAGTTAGTGGCTGCAGGTTGGAAAATAAAAGATATTCATGGTGATTTTCATATTGTTTTTTTTTTCAATCACTACCGATCCTGCTCTATCACGTTTCGCATGCTCGCTCGTTTCATACTTTATCATACGTTGTCTTCGAAATCCTGCTCGGAGGCTCTTCCGCTGAAATATGCTTCTCAAATTATTTCAACGCGGAAAGATCATCTGCGATTGAGAATACGACACGGAATGAAATGTATGTAACCGGTGGGAGCACGCTCCTTTACATTCGTTTTTCCACGTTTCGTTATCCTTGTTTTTTTCCACTTTTTGTCAACCGTATATTTGTTTTATCACGAAACGCTATTAGTTTTTTTTTTTTTAGCAAAAAAGAGATACTATTCCATAATCCTCACAATCTGTTAACAATGTTTTTTTCAACAATGAAGGATTTTGTACTTTTAACATCCATGCACGCTGCTCCTCAATTTCATACAGTTATCTATTTTTTTTATGTCAGTGTAAGATTCGAGTTCCAAATTAAATGTTGATTATTGACAATCGATTGGTAATAAGTTTCTGATCTACTCTCGAAGAATCGCTTTATGCGTACATAGAATTCTGAACGTTTTTACACTGACATACTTTTACGAAAAACACCGATCGAAGTTTGCAACGTTGGAACGCAACGACTTTCAAATACCTGGACTTTATCTCATTCACAAATACCGCAAATGAACAACATTATTCCAACAATACTTCTCGTCTCACTTGTATATTAAAAATACGAATTTGGAAGAAAAAAAAAGTTTTCATAGAAAAGGAAAGACGAGAAAATACAAAAATGGTGAATGAAATTTCGTTGCGTCGCAACGATGCAAAGTTCGAAAACTAATGACCGAAAGAGCGAAATAACCAATTGCAACGATATCCAGGACCCATTGGTGTCGCTGCGGCAGCGGCGATAGTTTCCGCGAAAAAGCGAAAACGCCCGCACAGTTTTGAGACTAATCCTAGCAACAGGAAGAGGCATCAAAATAGACTATTAAGGAAACTCAAAGTGAGTGAAACGCAAAAATACGATTTTTCTGTTTGCTTCCCTGATAAATCCGAGAAAGACGATAGATGTTTAATGGGTGTAACTTTGGATGTTTCAGCAAACGATAGACGAGTTTGCGACGAGGGTGGGCCAACAGGCGGTTGTATTAGTGGCAACCCCGGGCAAGCCAAATAGTAGTTACAAAGTGTTCGGGGCGAAGCCCCTCGAGGACGTCGTGAAAAATTTAAAGAGTATGATAATGGACGAGCTCGAGAGTGCTCTTGCCCAACAAGCGCCACCACCGGTGCAGGACGATCCCTCGCTTTACGAGTTGCCACCTCTTATTATCGACGGTATACCGACGCCCGTCGAAAAAATGACCCAAGCGCAGCTCAGAGCGTTCATACCTCTGATGCTCAAGTATTCTACCGGTAGGGGTAAACCCGGTTGGGGAAGAGAGAGCACAAGACCACCCTGGTGGCCTAAAGAATTGCCATGGGCGAATGTACGCATGGACGCACGATCGGAGGACGAGAAACAAAAGGTTCGTCCAATTCATTAATTCACACTTCTCTCTATTCTCTCCCAATCATCCAGAGTATTTGGCTAGATGCTAATGTCACGATTTTCTATACAAGTTTTCCTATAAAAAACGCTGTTCGAAAATTAGTGAGATTATCGATCTTGGCTTTTCTGGACGTTTTTGAACTACCCGCGCGCAAGTTTCCAACGATTTGTGTTGGAAAACCGCTTGAACTTATTCAAGTTATCCAAGTCCCAAGAGTACTCCGCGAATTACCTTTTGATAATTGTCAAATAGTTGTTTTTTTTGGATAATTCACTTTTTCCGATGTTTCAGTCTTTAAGCTTTTGACCTATCCTCGATTTCCATTTTTTTCGTATACCTGCTGTTAGCCAAATAAATAAAACACATGTACCAATAGCAAATCTCTATTATTCTGCCTCTTTTCATTCGCAGATCTCTTGGACCCACGCATTGAGACAAATAGTTATAAATTGCTACAAGTTCCACGGAAGAGAAGATCTTTTGCCTGCGTTCAGCGAGGACGACGACAAATCGAATATTTTGATACAACACCAGGCTCCTCATTCGTCTCATACACCTTCGGGTCAATCGGGTCAAGCGCACCAACAACAGACGGTGGGAGTCGTTCGTCTCAGCACCACGGGTTCATCTAAGGGAAACTCTTCACCGGCCCAAATGATAGCCGCGTCACCCACAGCTCTTGCCACTGCACAGGTGCTTGTGGGCGAAGTGCGTGAGATATCGAATTATCGATTGGAGCGATGCGGACGAGAAATATATTTTATTGATTTTTATCGCCGTTACGGCCACTTTTCTTTTTCCTTCAAATTTGAATGAAAAACGAAATGATTGTCGTTTTATCGTGTGTAGAGATCGGCTGGACGTTTACTCGTTACGATACCCAAACGAATTTCGAATGTTCAACATTCGTTTTAAGATCGCAACGAACGATTGCCCTTCTCTCGTCACGTTTGTCTCGAACTCTGCAACTCCGTTCAATAATTTAACGACGTTTCATGACGCACAATTCAATCAGAGAAATGGAAAACGTTTCGTTTTCTTTGTTCCTTTTTTGTGTCAAATTCTCGAACACGCATAACTTTCTTTCGCTATTTTGGGTGTTTGGTTTCCCTTAATTGAGTTTCGTAACGGGTTTTGAGTTTCGTTATTCTTTTGTTTCTTAAACCGTGCACGGTCACGTTCGTTTGTTTTGTCATATTGTTCACATTGTTCATCAATCTTCTCGAAACTACGAGTCCTATTTCTTATACGTTTTTCGTTTCTTTTTATCGAGCAGATGGCGCAGTATCCAACCACTGTGTTGCAAACGATAACGAACGCGGATGGTACGGTCTCGATAATACAAGTCGATCCGAGCAATCCAATTATTACGTTACCCGACGGAACGACCGCTCAGGTTCAAGGCGTCGCGACCGTAAGTACTTGTTCGATGGAGATAGGGAATAAATATTTTATTTATAAAAGGGATTTAAAGCATTGCTGGGTAAACTTTAGGCGAAAAAGTCAGCCCAAAATGCAGGAATTATGGATTTACGAGTCTAGATTGTGTCTTACGTGTTTAGCCTTAAAAATAGCTCATTTAATTATAAAATAACAATTTCAAATGTGAATTTTCCCCTTTCAATGATTATTCAAAAAGTCAATATTCTTTGCGATCGAAATAATAAACAATTTTCAATTTTCAAACTTCTTTAAGAAAGATCCCATTTTTTTAAATTTCCTAAAAAAGAAATGTTGATTTTCTACTTTATACAAAAATCTCAATTTTTAGATACTTCGAAGAAAAAGTATAAACTTTTTAATGAAAATAAAAAAATGTTCTCAAAAAAAATTTTTATTTTCCATATATCTAAAAAAGCAGTCAATTCTTGAACTTCATGAATACCCTCCAATTATCTTGTTATTATCAATAATTATTGAAAAACTCAGTATATATTGAGTTTTCCAACGATGGCTGATTCATCGTTGAAATGAAACTTTTGCAATTTGATGAAAGGCAAATGCAACAACGCAATCTGTGTGTTTTTTTTTTAGTTTGAAAGTAGTATTCTGCTTGATATAAATTTTTTGTTGTTGCTTCATGCTTACAGATTCACACGAGTCAGGGGGAGGTTCAAGCGCTCGCGGAAGTTTCCGGGGGTGGTGAAGGAAGCGTTGCTGTCGATTTGAACAGCGTGACCGAGGCGACCTTAGGCCAAGACGGTCAAATAATATTGACGGGAGAAGACGGACACGGTAAAACAGTTTTCTATAGGCTCTGCACCGTCGCCGGCCAGGAACTACTCGAGCAGTGAATTTTATACATATTTAAAAACGAAAAGAAAAGAAAAGAAAAAGCAACAACAACAAGAAGAGATAAACTGGCTCAGGATCCTCCCTCATTATTATTGTTTTTTTTTTGCATGCTGCCTGCAGCGACCGATTACACAGACAAGTCTCATTCGTTGTTGACCTTCGTTGAACGAAGTACAATTCTTTCCGTCTCTCTTTCTCTCTCTCTCTCTTTCTCTCTGTCTCTCACTTTCACTTTTTCTCCCTCTTTCTTTTTTAGTAGTTGATCTTTTTTTTTGGTACTGTAAATACTACAATTTTATCAGGAGCTAGGAACTGATTCGTTTTTAATTTTTTGTTTTCTTTTTTAAGAGTCCATTATCAAATTCACATCTACGCGTCGCGGTTCCTATCGACTTCGAGAAAATGTCGGCTTGTCGCAAAAAAACAAACGTACAATATGAGAAAACAAAGAAAAACGAAAAGAAAATGAAAGAAACGACAACAAGAGCAGATCGCCCTTCCAGGGTTTATCGATTAATGTTCTCTGTACAAATAAACAAAAGAAAAAGAAAACAGAAGAAGAAAACTCGCGTGCGAACTGAAGTATTTCGTGAGTATAATAGGAGCAAGAAAAGGGAAGAGATCGCTGCGAATAAATAATTGGAAGAAATTCAAAGAAAACAAACGAATCCGGAAGTACCGCGAGTCAAAGTGAGGCGCGTAGAATTAAACTAGAAAACGGCATTTATTTAAGTGTATCCGTATGTACATAATATTTAAACAAACAAAAAACACAATAAAACGAAAAAAGACGCCAATTAATTTGTTAGTAAAAAATCTTACCGCGGCGAGGAGGTAAACGATGCTAGTGAAAAAAAAAAGAAACATAATAATCGTTAGTTCAGTATGGGTGGAAGATGTTGATCGCGACGTCGTCGGAACGCGAGGCTATTCGAGGGACAATGAAAGCGTGCGTTGTGGATCGGTAAATGGATTCTTAAAACTTTTTTCCTAAATCATGATTTGAGTTACGTGAAAAAACGCAGGAGAAAAAAAAACGTACCAAATCGTACGAAGCCTCGCTCGCGAAAAAGAAACCCCTTTCCCTGCACCCACACGATTATTTTACTTTTAAACCAAGGCGAGAACCAATAAAGCGGCTGTACATAGAGTATTTTACGTTGATGTTTTTTTTTTTTCGTTTGTTCGTTCGTTTAATTATTATTTCGTACACCATTATTACTATTATTATTTTTTTAATTGCGAACTTGTTAGTCCTTGTGTTGCGTAAGGTTCGCTTTATTTATAGTACAGGAAGCCAAAGACTGTTGTTAATTTGTCGATAGAGTAATTGTCTCGCAATTGATATATTTTCCGTTGCGGCTTGTCGCGCGATGCGAAGCGAATTTTCGATAACGGAATGACGTATGATGAGTTTTTGGGAAAAAAAAGAAGAAATCTTTTTTTTTTTTGTTGTAACAATTGTGCATCGTAGATTGATACAACTGTGGACACGTGAACTGCGTTTTCGATAATCTCGATTATTATAATTTTGTTCGACACATCGTCTTCTTTTTTTGTTTCACTTCCGTTTGATTATCCGTATTTGCGTTTTTTTTTATTTGTATTGATTTATTTTTGTTTAGACTTCGCTGTCCTGCCAGTCTGTCGTAGCGGATAAAAAAGAATAGAACGTTTTTGCGAACGTTCAATCGAGGTATTCCGATCGCAATGTTATCTTCTTTGCGAGGTTTTTATCGGTTTTCGTTTAAGCTGGTCCTCTAGTTTCTCGGCTGTTTTTTTTACGGCTTTCTCAATAATTTTTTACGGACAAACCATCGAAATAACCAATCTCATTGTTTCTGCATTATCTTTATTAACATTTAAATAAGCTTTAAAAAAATTTTGAAGTCAAAATATATAATAGAATGAAAGTTATAGTGGCCGACAGGAAGACATCAAGTAAAAGAGGTACTTGACGCTGACCAAGATTGCAGCTGTTCTGCTTATCTGAAATAAAAAAACCAAACGGCATTTTAATCTTCATATTTAAGACTAGCGCTTGAACTATAGTGAATTCTAAACTACAAAAATTGACTTTTTTATGCACTTTTGAAAATTACATTCTATTTTTACTCATTTTTTTAAAAGTTTTATGCTTGTAGGAAAAAAACTATCGAAGCAATCATGATAATCCTAGTTCAATCGCGGGCTTATAACATATTAAAGATGCTGTATAAATTTGAACAAGATCTGTGCAGTAGTTTCTCAAATATCGTGGTCACCGTTTCGAAAAATGGTGTTTCGAGAAAAACGCGTTTGAAAGTTCGCGCATGTGATTTATACTAATCGTATACCTGCTCCGTTCCAGGGCCGTAACTTGTGAACCACTTCGAATATCGAAAAATCCTTTGGCACACATTTTCTACACACGTTGTCGATGTGATTTACGAAAAAAATCGATTTTTTCGACCCGAGAAACTAGAGGACCCCATTAATGCCGATTTGGAGATAACACTTGTCCAATTATAATTGAATTCTTCGTGAGGAAAGAACGGGTCACGGTGACTGTTGCGATCCAGTTTCAGCACGTCACACGACTCTGTCAGGTGAAGCTGATTTTCGCAAAAAAAAAACCTACAGTTGTTGACCAAACAAATCCACGTTTGTTGGACAATATTAATCTGTGAATTTGAAATGATCGTGCTAATATCGTTGTTTCAGTGCTCTTCTCAAACTTGTGTGTTTTTTAGCCCAAATTTTCACGGATGAAGGAAAATATATACGTTTTTTAAGTTTCTTTCTAGACACAACTTGAAGCAAAAAAGCACATTTGAAAATTACTCATTCGAGGGAATCGCAGAATCCGTTTTTTCTATCTTTTGCAATGGGCAATTTTTTTGAAATATCGGTTTAAACGACGAATGAATGGAAAGTCAATTTCATCACGAAATTTGATTTTTGTGTCCCTTGCGATTATTCTCAATTTCGTTGACGTATGATCGCGATTGAAGAAAGAAGATTTTTACTGTTCGTCGGATTTGCGATTTGAGGTGTTACTGGATCGACTGAAGGACGAAATGCTTGTTGAAAATGGAGGAATCGTTGATTTACCCGATAGCTCATTTAAACCTTCGGGCGGCCATATTTTCCTAACCTTACAAATTTCAATTCCTGTAAATATGAAATAACCTTACAAATATGAATTTTCGAATTGGCAAGATTGGCCACTTCTCTTAATGAGAAAAGATAAGGTATAAAATCCGTATCTTCATCATCGCAACGCTGATCAATCTCCATAAACTATTAATCATTCCCAAAATCTGATTGACCTTAAAAAAAAAAGAAAAAATCAGAATTTCAATACCCTTTTTATCCACAAACCCGACCTACCCCCAAAAGAAGTTCGCAACGCTTTTCTAGAAGACTGCGAGGGGTCGGGTAGGAAACCCAAACTTCGATTGACCAGAACACTCCAAATTCCAAATTTGAAAATACCGAAACTACAAATTTCGTAAATATTTGGCTTTGTTTGGGTTTGTTTAAAATCAAGGGTTTAAAATCAAACTATCGAACCCAAACAAACCCAAATAAATTTCGTAAACCTTTACGAAATTTGTAGTTTCGGGCTATTGAAAATTGGAATTTTGAGTCTTCTGGTCAATCGTAATTCGGGTTTCCTATTCAGCCCCGACAGCGAAGGTGGCGCGCTGCGGTGGCGCGCTGCGAAAGTGTCGATTCGCGAAATAACCGATCGGAATACCTCGCATCGTTAAACTCGTGGGTGAAGGACACTCGATAGGACAGTCGTGTTTTTTTTCGGTGTGTTACAGGATATCCGGTATCGGTGTCCGGAGTGATAACGGTTCCGGTATCGGCGAGCATGTATCAGACGATGGTAGCTAATATCCAGAGTGACGGTACGATGCACGTAACGCCAATGGTACAGGTGCCGAAGGTAGAGCCAGGTAATGGCGAGACGATCGAGGCGGTCACCATACAGGGCCATCCGATGACGGTTATCAACGCGAACGGTGAACACCAGGTGCTTCAAGTGATATCGCTGAAGGATGCTAACGTACTGACGAAAGCGATGCACGGTGACGTCATCAAGGACGAGGATAGTCAACAGAACACCATCTCGAGTCCCGAATGAAACCAACTCTGTGCATATTAGCTGTAAAACGGGTTTGTATGTAAAGAACGGAAAAAATGAAAAAAAAAAAAAAACAACAAAAGAAAACACACAAAGAACAATGGTCGTGTAGCGAGAGGAAATTGAAACGGGTCTACCAAAAAAAAAAAAAAAGAACCACTTTCTTTCGAGCGTGAAATCGGTGTGGTAGTTTTTTGTTCGCTGTCGAAAGAGGAAACGAGCGTTGCGTGTTCCTTTTTTTTTGGCGGTTGTCTCGAGAATACATAATATATATTGTACGTCTGAATGTGGTGCGGAAGGGTTGGAAGTTTGTACGTCACTGTGTGGTAGATTTCGCTGATTATTATAACGATAACGATTTAGAAGAGAAAAATGTGTTACGTGTTTTTCCGAGACGAATGAAAGTGAAAGAAACGAAGAAAAAGCGACAAAAAAAAAACAAGAAAAGAAACGGAAAGAAAAACCAAAAAAGAGAGTCTCTGACGAAGGTCTTGGACTAAGTGACAAGAGTGTAATTGACATTTGTATTTTTATCTAGGTAACGCGTTATACATAGAAAATGAGATAGCACTGAGAACCGATAGATCAATCGATCGAGGAAGTACTCGAACTCAGTGCCGTGAAAAAAAACCAGGCGAAAAGGAAAAGTAAGAATGGTCGTAAATTTTGATCGAACGGCGATTAATCGTGGATATCCGGAATTTGTCATTGGGCAAACGCCGTTTGCTTAGGTACTATTGTTTTATCTAGTCATAATTTTTAATGATTCTCGCTTGTCTGGAGTTCGATGATATCCGAGGATTTCGAACGAATCCAAAAACGAGAAAACGGGGCGAAAAAAAGATGAGAAACTTACGGGCGATTGTAATTTTCGAGAGTAGCTAGTGAATGAAAAACTGGTGAAAAGTGAATGGCGAAGAATGAAAAAAGAAAAAAAAAATGAAAATAACAGTTTCGACGAATCTTCGATCGAACGAAAAGCGCGACACGTTCCATTTTTATTGTTTATCTTTTTTGTTTGTACGACTTGTAAAAAGAACGCCGGGAATGTGGCAATTCGCGCGAAGTCTCGCGGATCACTTCGGGACCGAACGTCACTGGTGGAAACCGTTAAATTCCGTTGTGCACAACCCAAGGAACGTACGTTGGATATTTCAGTTTTCAACGAACCGATAATCCACGACTGTTTTTCTTTTTTTTTTAGACAATTATTAAACTTAAGGAAGCAACGTTGTCGAAGAATCGCCGATGTAAAATATTTCTTCATTTTGGGCGCGTAGTTACCGATCACCGATTTCTTCGATTTAGTCCGATCGTTAGCACCTATAGCGAAGAAAAGAAGAAAGAAAAATTAAGCATTTCTGACGGGTACAAATAGGCTAAGACGTGGACTTTTTGATCAAGACACGAGATTAAACAAAAATACACACACACAGACACAAAAAAAAAAACGTTGAGAAGTCGAGAAGAAACGTTTGGGATAGGTTTCGAGTCACGCGTTGCAACTCGAAAAAATTCGTATCTTTACCACACTCATGGATCTCTGCCAAAACAACAATGAAGCTGAAATGGCTAAGCGATTCCGGTATTTCTCGGTGACATATTCGAACCGTGCCTCTATGCATTTAAAACTCATTTTTTGTTTCCGTTTCAACGAGGCATCCGTTTTAATCGCGTTCGAAAATAAGAAAAAAAAGCAAAAAGAAAAAAAAACGAAAATGTATTATTTCGTGTGCAATCTTGTTTCAATGTTGCGGTTTTTTGCACGCTAAACCGTAGTTCGTGTATTCGCGAATGTTCCATTAGTCGAAATGTTTTCTTCTCCCCCAAAGAGATTGCGAATCGGAAAGAAGCAAGGAAGAAATGAATTTCCAATGATTTGTCCGTGAATAATTTCGACTATGTGAATATTGAGAAAATTCTAACTACGCGGTTCTCGTACTTAAGGAACGATTTGATTCCGCTCAAGCTTCCATATCCGGACACACGGTTAGCCGGAAGTGCGTAACATTGAAACAAGCCAATCGTGTAATCCAAATGTGTACTGTTATAAAGTTATCGACGAAACGTTCTTTTGACAATATTATAGACAATTGTATTATTTGTTATATAGATCGATCATTGTTGTATAGTTTGAACGCTCGGAGCGTTCACAAATGAAAAAAAAAACGAACGAACGAACGAACGAAAGACGAAAAGGAAACACATCGGTGGAAGATATTCGTACGCACCGTAGCAACAAATCTTTTTCGTATTACTTCTCTTCTTTCTTTCTTTTTCATTCCGCGGTTCATTTGTCGCCCGAGCCCTATCAGACTATAAATATACATAAACATTATTGGCTAAGTGTAAATACTTGAGTCAAACATCGATCGATCGACGGACAAAGTGAGCGAGAGAACAAGAGAAAGAAAAAAATCGATACATTCTTATACCATGAGTCTCACCATTATAGGCATAAAACTTGTATGATGAATTCTCTATCGCTGTCTCTATCATGTAATGTAACTTGTAAATATGTCGTAGTCTTGTCACATTTTTCGCCTTTGTTATATATTTAAATATATATATATATATATATCTATATGCGTGTACATATATCTATATATACACACATATACATATATACATTTTATTATTTGTGTAAAAAGTAATTCAAGTTCTCATTCGAATATTATATAAATTATATAAGAAGTCTGTGGACAAAAACAAAAAAAAAAAATTAAAATATAGAGCATATCACTTGAGTCTGCAACGCAAATAATTACGAAACATAATTACAAACTACGAGGGAAGCTCGGACTGGCGCGGAGAAACTCAAAACTCTCCCAATAGTTTATAACTTTTATTTAACACAGGTAATTATCGTCAACACTCGAATCTCTCTCTACTTCGATCTTCGACGAGTACACGAAAAGTACACGAAGGAAGCGACGGTTCGACGATGACGGGTGAAAGAAATTGATGGCGTTGACGGAAAGTTAGAAATTCTAACGGAGCGGCGACTAGTATTGGCACGGAGCGAACGTTATTAGTGTATGTCGTCGGGATCGACAAGAGCCAATTCAGGCTTGTCGTAACCGAGTTCCTCCGGAGTACTGATACCCAACTCGTCCAATACCGGTCTGATCTCTTGAAGTATGTACGGATAGATCGTTTTGGCCTGATCGCCGGCTTTGTCCTTGACGCTTTCCAGATACCTTATCGTCAGGGCAATGTCGTTCAATCGTCGGCAGGCTCTGAGAGCGGCGCAAATGACTTTTGGATCGGGAACGAGATCCATGCCTGAAAAGAGACGAGGAGACGAAGAAAATACGAAGATCAGAGGTTGCTATTCTCGATTGGACTTTTTAGACTGCGTTTTTGGGTAATGGCTGTTGGGGTGAAAAGGTTAATAGTTGGCGAGATCTGTGGTTGATGAAATTATGGAAATTGGAAATAACGAAAAACAGCTTCGGCGTTTGAATGAATTTCTTACCAGCCATGTCGTTCATCGCTTTGCGAATTTCCCAGTGATCGATGTCGGGTCTGTTGAAGAAATTAATGTATCTCGCGTCGAATTCCTCCTCGGTCTCCGTTGGACCATCGTGGGAAGATCGGACATTTTGTTGTCCCCCGACTGCCAATGCTCTTGGTAAAACGGCTCCTCTGACAGCCGAATTCAACCGTCCTGCCAGGATTCGCAACATCTTCCTTTTCTTTTTCTGAGATACGTTATACGGAGAATTCTAAACGCGAAATGTTCGGCGCTCCGACAGCAGGCCGACTATTGCGTAAAGAGGAGACCCGGGCGATAAACGGTGAAGCTAGCTGCGCTTGCTCCGTTCTAGTCTCTCTCAGGTTAGCCAACCAAAAATGTTGACTGCGTTTTATAAACTATCGATAAGTTAGCAACTTAACTTTAATTTTTGGATGTTTTTGTTTCCAATATTCGTGGGTAATTTATGATTGATTGTTTCGAGGGGAATAATGCAGGTTAACAATTGACTGTAAGTTACTGACTGTAATTTACCGAGTGTCGTTATATGACCACCCGACTGAGAAGTTTATTACCACCGAGCAATTCTGCATCGAATGACAGCAATATCTAATTTAGAAAAAATCAGCATTTTTTACACATACAGACTTAGTCAGTAATTAACAATAATCATGTTATTATACTTCGAAAAATCGAACAAAACGGTCATAGAAAAGGGCCCGGTTAAATCACTCGGGAGTAAGCCTGACGTCACCGTATTGGTCATAAATCGTATTCCACATTCATTTTTATTTTAACTGTTGTTACATTTGTTTTTCAAGGAGATGATTACGACGTTCGATGTACCGTACGATCGATGTTCCGTACAAAATCCAAAGTTATAAGATCCTTCTTCATGCTGTTGAGTTTGTCCTCGGGTAGTTTGTTCAAGGGCATACGCGGGGGCCCGACGTTTATGCCTGTTAAGAGAGCCATTGCAGCTTTCATTGTTTGAACCCAGTTGCCTGTAAATTCAACAATGGCGACATTTGACTTTCGTCTATGTATTCGACATTGCCTGGTGAAGTTCCGTTACATTCTGAAGTGTCGGTAAAAAAATCCGCGAGTATCTACTATCCTGTTCTGCCTTACCGACAGCGATTGGGTGCGATTCCCGCTTAAATAATTAACGAAGTGCAAGTAGAACGCGACAGAAAAGTTTTCGATTAAAAAACATAATACGTAGAATAACTGTATACGTTGGGTTTTGAGAAATGGGGGAAAATGGTCATAAGTAACAAGAAAACCTGCCATATTTCGAAATAGCAACGACTGCCTTCGACAGCTCCTCCTGTTTTCTCTTCGCATCGCCGAAGTTTCCGTGCTCGCTGGCATGCAAAATTTGCAAAGCTACATCCGGAAAGATATTCACACTCGTCGGTATAAACGAGTCCATTCCCACCGCGCAAGCTGCCCATATTAACTGCAATGTCACAATCGCTAGTTGGGAAGATTGTTGGGGAACAAGACATTTCAGGGCAACGTTTTACAGTCTGACAACAACGAGTGTAGCTAAACCTTTGCCCGGAAGTCCTTAAACGTTGAGTTCAAACGCGAGCAAGCCGGAAGACACTTTTTAGTTCGGATCTCTTTCTAGAAAATTTCAGTTACCGACCGACCGTGGTCGCAGACGAAACTTTATCGCGTCGAAATAATATTCGGTAGAAAGAAACGCGTATCTTTTTGTGTGTTGAAATTGATGTAAAATGAAAAAAAAAATGCTTTAAAGACGTCGGACGTTTAGAAATAGTGCACGTGACTGAACCACTTATTAATAAATAAGTAAAACCAGAACAATCACGATTCGTATCAAGCTGTGTTTACGTTAACTTTTTTCTATGCGAATAGTTTCTAAATTTCGCCGCACGCGCTGTTGTCCGATCGCGAGCGCTAGTCACCTGATCGTTGCCGAGGAAAACGACAAATCGACCGGAAGACGCGCGCGCTGCTTGTAAACCTTCCTCCAGATTCCCACTCGTGAATTTTATTCCGACGAAGCTCGGTATCTCGTCATCCCTCAGCGATTCCAGAAATTCGCCCATGTTGACTTGACTCGCGGGAAAATTCGTCAAATCGTCCTTTATACATCGCGCTTGCCTTTGTGGATATAATATTCGCGGTCGGGGATGTGTGTGTGTTTTTTTTTCACTTACGGTCAACCCGCGTGAACATAGGTATATGATAATAGAGGAGAGGTGTCTCGGGCGCCGCCTCGCCAACGTGCTTCAGATACTTCGCGAGATCGCGATTTTCAGTCGGCTTGAAATACAACTCGGGCAAACATAGCAGAGAGTCGGCTTTAATCTCTTGCGCGTGACGGGCCTTCTCGTAAGTAAAACAAATCAAATTGCATTCAGATATGAAAAATAATTCTATGGAAATATAAGTTTTCTACAATTCAGACATTTTTTTCTCCAATTCTATACAATTAAGGCATTACTTTATTACTGTATCGACCATAGTGCAAAAAGTTAGTTCAAAATGGCGGAACTGTGCATTTGCGAGCTAGAACGTGTCCCACGTATTTAGGCTTACAAATAATTAATTTTGCAATATATTAACACTTAGAAATGTTAATTACGCAGTTTACAATAATAAATAATTAAAATCATATCGTATTTTAATTAATTAATTAAAATAGGAATAATTAAAATCAAATTCTTCGATAGTAGGATTTTTTCGACTGAGGTTTCGTCATATATCTATTCCAACTGACCAATGAAAAAATGCCTCTTTTTACAAATTCAACTAATACGTTTCGATCATCATATTATTATGATGATCGAAGTTCATAACTATTAAAAATTCCTCAAAATGTCTCCCCTATATTTTCAAATATTCAATAATTTTGGCAATTTTTTAATACCTATCCAGTAATACGTTATGAAACAAAATATCGAACGTTACGTACGAGTTCAAGAACATCGGGGTAGGGGGCACCACCGATCTGCACCATTACGTGCAGTTTCGTTGATTTTGCAGCTTCCGTCCACGCACTCGCGACCAATTTTCGTTCCGCAACGGACATTGACATACCCTCGCCACTCGTCCCGTTAACTTCATTTTATGATTCCGTACACGATACAAAACAATATATTTTTGGTCTCGTCGTTTTTCTTTGCTTTAAATTCAATGTTGGAAAAATAGTCTTGAATGTGTCTAGAAACAGAGACTAACCTTCGTTTACAAATATTTGGAGGAAAACTGAATTAAAAAAAAAACATAACCTCAAATATGATTAGAAATTTCTAAATTAAAAAGAAATTGAGTACATTTAAGAAAAGTTAAAATAATTACCTGTGTAATTAAAAAAAAAGAAAAAAGATATTTTGCAAACATTTAAAATACAGATTAATTACGGATTTAATGAAAGATTAAAATTGTTAATTTTGAAAATTAAATTTTTTTCCTTTTTCTTTTGCAAACTTCTAAAACGCCTTTTGACGTAACCGTGCATTATTTGGTTTACCTAGAACACCTTTGATACCACGATTTGCCAAGTACTTCGCGTAGGTTGGTACGATCGTCAGGTCCAAGTTGAAACTTTGAAATTTGCGAAAAAAAGTCGAACATCAAAAAAATGAAACAATTGCCTTTTCCCATAACGAAAAAAAGTTCCTTACCTTTCGTCGAAGGGCGTGAAGACAGGTATAACGAAGCCTCGAAACGAGTAATGTAAACGCTGCGAAATAATAATAACCATGATTTCGAGAGTTTCGTGTTGCACTGCGAGATAATCGAAACAAACAGAGCGCAAGATAGCAGTTTTATTTTTATCCTTTTCGCGATTTATTTACACGACAATTTTTTTTCTCTTTTTTAATATCGTTTTCACGCGTATTTTTGTAGTTCTGAGGATTTTTTTCGAAAAATAAAAAGACTTAATTACCGGCATGATGATTTTTAGAAAATTGCGGTGTTGCTTGTTTTCTCGACGATCAGCTGTGATCGAATGGCCTCTGCGAACTGCTGGAATATTCCGAGGTGTTCGCGGGTCGTGATAAGACATTTGTGATAAAAAAAAAAAAGATCGAGCCGCGCTCATTGGTCGTATGAAAGGAACTTTTTCAGCTGATTAGGGAAGAGATAGCAATTGGAAAAAGGAAAGATCTAAAGAAGGGAAGGGAGAGAGAAAGATGGTTTGGGTTTGTTTGGGTTGAGGGAGGAAGATCGTTTGGGTTTGTTTGGGTTGAGGGAGGAAGATTGTTTGGGTTTGTTTGGGTTGAGGGAGGAAGATTGTTTGGGTTTGTTTGGGTTAAGGGAGGAAGATTGTTTGGGTTTGTTTGGGTTAAGAGAGAAAAGGATTGTTTGGGTTTGTTTGAGCTGAGAGAGAGAAGGATTGTTTGGGTTTGTTTGAGTTGAGAGAGAGAAAGATTGTTTGGGTTTGTTTGGGTTGGGAGAGAGGTTTGTTTGGGTTTGTTTTGGTTGGGAGAGAGTTCGATCGTTTGGGTTGGTTTGGGTTGAGGGAAAAAAACAGACGCCTTATTTATAAAAATGCTCTTTATGTTTATTTACATGTAGATCCTTCAACAATGTCAATATTAATATTATATTAATAATAATAATAATAATAGTAATAATAATAATAATAATAATATACGTATGTATAGTCTAAATGGCCGCATGCTTTGGGTCATTCCAAATAAACAGATGCTATATAATTATTAATTACGCCCGACAACATTTTTCTAAACTTATCGTCAGAAATTTGTATTTTATTTCCAAAAAAATGTATTTTTTTTTTCTCAATCGCCCGCGTCGCGAGAGCGGTGAGGTGGGAGAAAAAAAATAAGGATCATTCCGTTCGCTCGTCCGATCGAAAGGATTGACGCAATTCGATCGAAATTTTTGTGACGCGTTCGGTCAAATTTTTTTTTTAGGCTGACTGTTTTTGGCTGGTGTCGAATGCTTCTCCGCTTTCACAGCTTTCCGCAGTCGACGAAACTCCGAGACGAAGCGTGCTTTTTTCCCTTCGTCTTTATTGTGTTTTTTTTTCTTTCGAGAATTTACCTCACCGTTTTCGTGACTTCGTGATATCTGATATTTTTTTTTTTTTGTTAGACGAATACAATTTGTTGTTCCTGTTTTTTTTTATTATTTTCTTCATCTAAGTTTACAATTGTTTCTAATTAATCAATATTCCTTATCGGTTACTAGAATACGAAGTTTTATTTCCTTCTTAATTCGTTTATTCATTAATGTTTTTGTTTTATTTGTTTATTCATTCTCAAAATTGAGTCGCGCGTCTACGAAACTTGTTGAAATACGCTTTTCGGGGTTTTCTCTCGTTTATTTTAAGTTTTCAAAAAATTTATATCTTTTTTTTTTGTCTTGCTCGTTTATGAACTTTGTAAAGTGAGTATATGTGTGTGTGTGTGTGTTTGTTTGTTTGTTTATGCGTGTGTGCGCGAGCATGTGTTGCGTCCTCTCACTTAGTGAGGCCGGACTTCAAAGTTACTCCATTTTCTTACGGATTTATTTTTTTTTATCGATCTATTTTTTACAATTTTCTTTTGTTTTTTTTTTTTTTTTTTTTTTTTTTTTTTTTTTTTTTTTTTTTTTGGGGGGGGGCAATTATCGTCGTGGTATCTCGTTACTCGCAGTTTTTGAGATACGAAGGAAAAGTCAAAATAAAAAGTAAGAAATACGATCGACTGGATTTTTCGATTACATCGAGGAATCCAGTTAATTGAATTGTGGCGATTCTGGAAATAATATGGCTGCCCGGGAAGGCAAAAAACAAAGGCGATTGAAAAACAGGTATAAATTGTTTTTTCAAATAAAATAGATTTTTTTTTTTCGGTAGTTCGTTCGTGAGCACAACGTTTAAAACAGCTCGTATAAAAATCAAGATATTTTCGTATAAAGGGGTTGAACTATTGATCAGGAAGTGTCGATTTTTGGCACTGAAATGAAAAATTCAAATCCTTCGCTAAATCCATTACCATTATTCTTCGATCATTTTTCCTACAAACTAAAAAAACGATAAATCAATTATTACGCAACGAATGAATAGCATTAATAAGCGACAATAATAAATGACTCAACAATTCGATCAATTATTACCGATATCGAAGTGAGTTATATAACGATGAATTCATGGATTAATTATCGTTTGATAGACCAATCAATTAATTAATTTCATTCGTCGGTTAATTAATCGAAGAATTAATCAATTTATCGTCCATTAATGAATATTAATTAATTTAATAACCGGCAAATCGATATTTCATAAATGAATTAACGAATTAAAAGACCACATGAATTAATAAATAACAATAAATCAATAAATCGATAAATTAGTTAATTAATCGATCACTAAATCAGCTTCATTAATCTATCGATTAATTAGCGACAAAACTAATCATATCAATTAACACCAATTAACTCAACAGTTATACAAAAGTTCGCTCATTAATTTATTCTCTCGAAGGTCACGTTTGAAGTTTCCGATTTCCCACAATCCGGAAACACGATGCAAAATAAAAAAAAAAACATTTTTCGAACATAGACTAGATCGATGTCAAACATCGTTTGTCTCGTTTTCAATCGTCGTCATACCGAGTATACAAAAAAAAAAAAAAGAAACGAAAACGGATTTAAAGTTTCGTATGCGTTTCTGTGTAAATTTGTTACATTCGTCGTAAATGCTGCGTAAAAAAGTATACGTGCGATTTTCGTACAGCAGTACACGAGTAATTGCCATTGGTTTGCCGTCACATGACTCGAGTCGTCATTAATATTCGTAATGTGCATACATACATACATATACGTATATATATATATGCATGTATATATGCATTTATTTATAGATATATATATATCTCATATATGGTACTAAAAATCCAACGAGATCCTCCGGATATGTACAAGAGGGTTATATATACATATATATGTATATATGTATATATATATACAGGGTGTCCCAGCTAAAAATGTCATCCTTGAAATGGGAGGTAGGGGGTGAAATTCTAAGACGATTGATATAAGCATGTATGGGTCTCAGATCAGCCCCTGAATTGTTATGAATTTTTTACGGCAGTCAATCGGACGCGCCCGAGCCGAGAGTCCGCATGGTGGGGGTACCGCCCCTCCGGGCACTAGCGAACGTGCGTGTCGCTCAGCGACGTAGGCCCGACTCCGGGTGCGTCTGATTGGCTACCGTAAAAAATTAATAATAATTCAGGGGTTGATCCGGGACCCATACATGCTTATATCAATCGTCTTAGAATTTCACCCCCTACC